>JASKGM010075313.1:0-15432 GCA_034509205.1 Ceratonia siliqua
TCTCCTTAAAAAAAAGTCATTCTTCCTACAGGAGAAGCAGAAAACTCCTTCTCTGGTAAGCCCAAACAAACAGCCCCTAAGGATGGTTACTCTAAGCCGTTTGTGCTTTATTTTATTTTAATTACCCCTTTTGTTATTAATACGACGAAAAGATGAAAGATGAAACAATCGGACTTGTCTTACTAGGTAAGTGCCTACGTACCCCGAGAGGGATCAAAGTCTACATAGTTCGAGATTAAATGAAAGTGTGATCAGGAAGGATATATGATCGCTTTCCCTAGGCAAGCAAAAGACAATACAGAGGTAATGAATCCTCATCCAAAGTCAAAGAAAGAAAGACAATGTGGAGGCATAAATCCTCACCCAAAGCCAAAGATGAATAGACGATGCGGAGGTATCAAGCCCTCACCCAAAGCCAAAGAGGAATAGACGATGCGGAGGTATCAAGCCCTCACCCAAAGCCAAAGAGGAATAGACGATGCGGAGGCGTTAAATCCTTACCCCAAAGTCTAAGAAAAAGACAATGTGGAGGCATAAATCCTCACCCAAAGTCTTTAAAGGAAAGAAGTGATCATTGAAATCACTTTTGATAGAGTTTTTTTAAATACTTCGTTTAAAGTAAACCGTTGGGACTTTCTACCTTTACCAAAAGGGAATTTAGTCAAAATGGGTCTTTGGAACCCGAAACAATTGGTTAAAATGTTTCAACTTAATGGGTCTTTGATAACCATTTTTGATCCAAAGGGCCTTTGGAACCCAATTCTAAATGATACCAAATTCAAATATCCATTTTTCTTTAATGGGCCCTTGAAACCTAATTCCAAATGATGCCGAATTCCAAAAATCAATTTTCTTCTAATAGGCCCTTGAAACCCAATTATTAGTGACACTAAATCCAAATATCCATTTTTATTTTAATGGGTCCTTGAAACCCAATTCCAAAAGGATTTTCCTTACCATTATTTACCTAAGACATTATTTCTTAAGAGACTGGTTTTGTTTAGACTCATCCCCCCTAATGTCAAAATAAGATATGCTTATCACTTTTTAGGAAATGACACCGGGTGGAGTATTGAGGTAAAAAATAATAATAATAATAATAAATAAAAATAAATACATAAATGAATGAATAAATACATAAATAAAATGAAGGTACTAGGAAAAGGCTCATGCCTCTAAACACAACAAATTATAAATGTATATACGCAAATCATAAAGAGAAAATCATCATAATCCCAATAATAAATAGCCAAACTACATCAGATAGGAAAAAGAAAGTGGACTCAGGGATGTAGATGCATTCCATTTCTCATATGAACCAAACAGCAAAGTTCTTGAATCAAAATGGGACTCACTAACTATGAAACTCAGTTCATGACAGTCTAATCCCTTAGCATTCCAAATGGTAAGATGAGAAATATCAACTAAACAACAATCAGAATCAGCGGACATTTTCCTCAATCTCTTAATAATTTTAAGAATCCACGACATGTTCATTCAAGGTTCAGCTTTCAAATTAGAACCATTTCATTTAAAAGAAACCAATCAGAATGGGACCAAAGATGGAATTCAGAAAGAGAATTGGTTTACAATGCCAAAGTAAATCAGGAAACCGTTTTTGTTCGAAGGCAATTCTACAATGGTATAACAACTATTATGACATCCCTCAACAGAGTATGACTCCTAGTGATCATTCCAAAATCTGATATCCACCCATAATTCATACATGAACAGAATAGCAAAGAATATCATGAGTTCCTAGCATATATTCATGGTTTTACCCTTCAAATCAGTATCGTTTCTATTGGGAGCAACAACTCAAACGAAAATGCAGCAAGAAGTCAGAGGCTTGATTACTTCCAAGTGTCTAAATGAGTTATGAATCCAAGTTCTTTTCTGAAAATATGTTCTGCAATGATATAATGAGCACCAAAACATGTCTTAGCACTTAAATCAGAACATGAGTATCCAGCCAGTATACACATCAATGCGACATTCATACAATCACATAATACTTGATTCATGCAAGAATAGATTAGAAATGAAGGCAATGCATCTGATTCACAGAAACACAGCTTGGAAATGAAGACAATGCATCCAGGCCTTTAACCGAGGAGCTCGGGTTTAGGCAAATCTACCCAACATCACAGTCCGTACCCACGCACCCCAGTCACGAAGAAATTTGATTCAACCAATAGAAATAGTAGATTACCTCCTTGCAGCTAATTACCAAAGACTCTACAGTAAGGAAGTCCCGAGAATCCCTTCTCAGCCAAGAAACCCAACTAGAGATGCTCCTTCGTAGCGAAAGGAAATCTCCAGTTCCTCCTCTTCGGTCTCTCCTCTCTGTTTTTCCCTTGATTTCTGTTTTATAATCCTCTCTTACCGGCTCTGTGTGGGTGAATCTGAGTGGGTCTTCTTAATTGTTTGCGGGATTCGCGGGGCGTAGGTGAAGGGTTCAGAGAATGGTTGAGCTTGACGGCGAAGCAGGACCGGCGATGCAGCTGGAAAAAGGGGGAAGTGGGTAGACCGCAGAGAATCAGGGCGCAGAGTGAGTGATTTCATGGTGTGCCGAGGGAGAGGATAGCGTGCAGAGAGGTTCTGTTGTTTGGTGAGCCAAAAATCAGGACTTCAGAAGGCAGAGATGGCTTTAAGGTGCAGGGTAACCGGGTCCATGGGTGATGGACCGGGTTGTGGACCGGGTCAGCTGGAATTCCTGTTGGGTCGGTTGTGCACTGGGCTGGATAATGTTTGGCTGAGCAAATGGGCTAGGAATTGTTGGGTTGACCAAAAATGGGGTGTTGACATTAAGTATTGGAGTTGGTTCTGGGCCCTCGAGGAGGGGCAAAGGGAAGGCTGTAGCTTAGCCTTTTGACACTGCACTAATATTCATACCCACCTCGACGATGCCGTAGCAGTCACTGATGCCTTTTGCGATGTCGAATCTAGTACGTCTCGGATCCGGTACAGCTTCTGGAGGCACAATGACCTTGGGGTCAGCATCCTCCCCTGCTATGGGGTCCTCACAAGCGAGCTCGCATGTCTTAGACCCTCCCTCCCCTGGCTCCAGATCATTCGACGGGTGCTGGTGGATATGGCCACATGGAAAGAAAGAGTAAGTACACTTATCATCTTCTATAGTTGTTTGTGTGACCGTTCTAATGGTTGTTCCTTATTACTAACTATTTTTTTTGTAGCTTTATTCCTTCCAAGGAGCCTGTGAACTATCTGTCTACTATCTACAGGTCGACTTTTAAAGGGGCATGGTTGACTTCACCTTGGTTCCTGATGAGACGACGGAGTTCTTGGTGAAACCAGTTTAAAGTATTAATCATACACAGTGTTTGTTTGATTTACTTGATTTTCATGTTTACTAACTCTAACTCTATTGTTTCTAACGCAGACAAAGTGTATCTGGAAACCCCAGTACAAGGACATCGATAAGATATGCAAGTTCAAGTGCTCTACCAACATGGGATCCACATTTAGAGACATACGAATAGGGAAGTCCAAGGGCAAATGGTTGGACCTGAACATCTTGGACCAGTTGAAGGTTGCTTGGGAATCCCTAGAGTTCAAAGCAACCTCGGAGCAAAATAAGAACCGCTTGATGGATTAGGGGAGTTGTTACCATCGGGGTGGATCCATCACTATCTCCGAGCATAAGAGGAGGATGGTACGTTTTTAATAACTTATAACTTTAATTAATTGTACTTATTACTTTTTTATTACTCTTATACTTTAATTCATTATTCGTAGACAAAGAAGTTGGGGAGGGAGCCTAACGCCCCTGAGGTTTTTCGTCATCTACAGTACAGCAAGACCAAAGGCTGCATTCACGAGCTAAGACCACTTATGTAAGTCAACTTAAAGTTCATTAGACTTTAATATTATATGCATCTCTTTGTGTCTAAATTAATTTCTTACTAATTATGATTTAACTTGTACAGAATACTTTTAAGGAGATCAGAGCCCAAACTAATCCTCCTGTTTATTTGTTGACAACACTCGTCTATGCTGAATGTTGTCAGTGGGAAGAATAGGAAGAGACGAATTTATGGGATGGGGTCTGAGGCTAGTTTAGTGGACTCAGCTCTATCCACCCAGTCACCACAGCCCACCCAAGATTCCCAAGTCTCTGAAATATGTGACAAGGTGACAGCCCTCAAACAACAATTGAAAGAGCAAAGCGCAATTGTTGAAACATATGTTCGAGTTTGTTGCTACTAATGTTGCCCCTCCCCCTCCCCCGACTCCTGGTGTTGATGCCAAAAGTCGTGATAGTGCATCAAGTGATGACATTTAATGTTTTTAGCAATTTTCTCTTAGATTAAAACTCATGACTCTTAATTATAGGGATAAACCAAAGCCTCATTAGTTTTTTTTTTTTTTTTGTATTTTGGTCCTGGCTTCTTAGTGCTTGGTAGACTAGACACTTTGTCTTGGATGGTTGAAAAATAAAAGTGCTTTTTTATTTTATTTTTTGGTTTTGACTTCTTAGTTTGCTTGAATTATAGGATGTTGAACGTATTAAATAAATTAATTAGATAAATTTATATAATTAAATATTTGCAACATAAACATAAATTATTTTGTATAAATTTATATTCCTATACGTTGCATCAAAATACACCTATAAAGAAGTTTTCAATATAATTATTTTCCCCCATTTTTTAGGAAAATTTTGAATGAAAGCTTTTCTAGATAGCAATTTAACAAATTTGGGTTTTGAACTTAGCAGAGGATCATGATACTTCTATCATTTTATTTTATAATCAATATCTTTAAAAATGTTTTCATAAATAAACATATCAATGATGGAATGCTGAATCATATATATTTTAAAACATATTTTGTCATGATACTTATCATTTTATTTTATAATAAATTTCTTTAAAAAATGTTTTCATAAATAAACATTTGAATGATGGAATGCTGAATAATATATATTCTAAAACATATTTTGTCAAGAACTAACTATTCTAAAAAGAAAAAATATGTTTGAAAAGAGATAAATACTTGTTTTTTAATTAATAAATTATGCCTATATTTACTATTTATCAACATATTTATATTTTTTCCTCTCTTTCTTGAAAGTCCTTCCGATTGAACCCCACAAATGGCAAAATTCATCCACAATGGGATCATGTTAACGGCACCGTTTTGGTCTTGGGGGATGGGATGGGTCTGATGGGGTCAGGGGGTCACCAGATTGGTCTAAGGGGGAGTTTTTAAATCAAATTAATTATAAATACATAAATCATCAATAATATATTTTATTAAAATTTTTAATATAATTATACATTTATTTACAATTAATTAAATTTATATATATATATATATATTATAGATTAAACAAAATTATGTCAGTATTATTTCTCCCCTTCTTAACAAAAGCAACTAAAGCTGAAAAAAAAAAATACACATGCACGCACAGAACAATTAAACAAAAATAAAAGAATAAATATAGTTGCATTAATATGATTCACATTAGTCATAAAAATTATAAACAAAATTTTCTACTGATCACTATCATTATTTATTAATGTATCATAAAATTAAAGTATAATATATTTTTAAAATATATAAAATTATTAATTATTGTTATATGAATAATATCATAAATTGATCTATGGGAATGTGCGTGATTACGTGGAATAAAATACAGTGACTTTGTAAGATTGATTCAAATTTTATAATACTTGTGTCAGCTAAATTGATTCAAAATTTTTCGTCTTTTTAAACTTTAATCGTTCAAAACATATGTGACAATTTGTAAAATTTATAAATGATACATTTATAATACTAACATTTTTTTAATAATGTTATTCTGACAAAGTTTATTCTTTTTCCTGAATGCCAGGTTGAAAAACTGAACAACCCAACTGTCCTCGACAGTAGAATTTTAATCCGACGGAAGTTTGGTTTATTATTACTAAAAATATATATTTGGTTGAAGACAAACTTCTGATGGAATCATAAGAATGTGGTCACTATTATCTTGTAATAAATCAATGATAAACATAATAGTAAGTTTAAGAAAAAGTACAAAATTAAAAACATTTCTCTTATAGTTATAAATTAAACAAGTAAAAATATTAATTAATAATCTAGATTTTTTTGGTAAACATTAATAATCTAGATCATTTGTCCACATTCCGGTTCCACAGGACCATGGTCCATAACACGTGATTCCATTCTGGCCTTTGATAAGGGCTTGTTTGGGATAATGTAAACTAGCCTGTTTCGTCCCTTAAAGTTGAAGATACTAGCTAGTAGCAACTTGGCAGAAAAAATCAGCTTTCAGTACTACTCTGATTTGTCTCCATGGCTGTTCAAATCCTGAATTTTTCTGCCCTTTTCTCCTTTCTTCTCTTTCTTCTTGTTTTACTTAAAATAGGCAAGAAAGTTGACTCTGCTTCCAAGATGCCCCCAGGGCCATGGAAGCTTCCTATTATAGGGAGCATTCACCATCTTCTTGGCTCTGTACCCCATCGAAAACTGAGACTTAGCCAGAAAATATGGACCCTTCATGCATCTGCAACTGGGAGAGGTTCCTGCCATTATCGTTTCATCACCGCAATATGATGAAAATCCATGATGTTACCTTTGCATCTAGGCCTCATCTATTAGCCGCAGATGTTATATCTTATGGTTCCACAAATATAGCCTTCGCACCTTATGGTGATTAACGGAGATAAATACGAAAGATTAGTTCATTGGAGGTTTCGAGCCCAAAACGTATCCAGTCTTTCTGGCCAATCAGAAAGGAAGAGGTCACTAATCTCATCAAATGGATTGCTTCAGAAGAAGGATCAGTTATCAATCTCAAAGAAGCAATTTGTTCATTAATATTTATAATCACTTCAAGGGCTGCCTTTGGCAAGAAATGCAAAGAAACTGAAGAGTTCATAGCAGTGGTAACAGAATGTGTGGACTTAGCTTCAGGTTTTGCCATTGGAGATTTATTTCCTTCTACTAAATGGCTTCAACTCCTCTCTGGATTGACGATTAAGCTTGAGAAGTTGCATAAAACAGCCGACAGGTTATTGGAAAACATCATCAATAAGAATAGAGAGGAAAACTCAAGAGCTAAAGAAGGCCAATGTGAAGGTGAAGCAGATAAGCAAGATCTGGTTGATGTTCTCTTAAAATTTGAAGATAGTAGCTGCAGTGACCTCAATTTTCGCTTAACTAATAACAACATCAAGGCTATAATCTTGGTAAGCATAGTGATATCTTCTAAAAATGCATATATGAAGTTCTAATCTAGTTTCTTAATCGCGAATATCTTACTTATGAGAGCTTTCTGAAGTTGAGCAGTTTCTAGTTGTATCTTTTGCTTTGGATATCCTTGAATCAATTTAATACAATAATTACATTTCAGGATATCTTCACTGCTGGAAGTGAAACTTCATCAACTACCCTCATTTGGGCAATGGCAGAGATGATAAAGGATCCAAGAGTACTGAAGAAAGGACAAGCTGAGGTAAGAGAGGTATTCAATAGGAAAGGGAAGGTTGATGAATCTGGCGTTCAAGAACTCAAATATTTGAAATCAGTTGTGAAAGAGACAATGAGATTACACCCCCTGCTCCCCTTTTACTTCCAAGGGAATGTGGACAAGCCTGTGAGATTAATGGGTATCACATACCTGTCAAAACTAAGGTCATTGTCAACGCTTGGGCAATTGGAAGAGATCCATACCATTGGACAGAACCAGAGAGGTTTTCCAGAGAGGCTCATTGGTAGCTCTGTTGACTACAAAGGAAACAATTTTGAGTTCATCCCGTTTGGTGCTGGAAGAAGAATATGCCCAAGCATTGCCTATGGTTTGATAAATGTTGAGTTCCCACTTGCAAGGATTCTTTACCGCTTTGATTGGAAACTTCCCAACGGATTGAAGAATGAAGAATTTGACATGACTGAGCATTTTGGAATCACAGTTCGAAGAAAAGATTATCTCTGCTTGATTCCCAATTTATGTCGTCCTTTGCCTGTTTCATAAACCTCACATGCTGGAACTAGAACATTTGACTATTTGAGAGCGCCTATAGTAGTAATGTTTACCTGAGATATAGCTAGGAAATCTGCTTGCTGTAAACTGATATAAGGGGTTTCTCAATGCTCTTGAAACTTGTCTAATATTTCCTAGGAATTGCTTGCGTGTCTGACATTCATGGAAGACATCGTATGACCCTCTAAATTATACATGACCACTTCAGATTTTCTTGTGTCACAGTGTTCGTTTCAGTAATACTTGTTAGATTCATAGTCTTCAAAATGAGGCCACAATTAAAAAGCTAGAAGCTATTGTGTATGATTTTATGGACATTATACTGCTATCTTTTATACGTTACACCACACAAAATATTGCAGCTCTTAACTCAGGTAAAGTGAGACATTTAGAACTGAGACATTTTGAAAGAAACAGAATGATAGAAACAGACATGATGAATATATTTGAAGTCTAAATTAACACCATTATCATCTTGCAAGAAACAAATAATAATCTGTAATATTTTTTTATTTGTGAACTTGATGAAAACGGTTTATCAACATAAACAAAATGACCACAACCATATAATAAATTATAAGGTTAATATAATTTTTAATCCTTAAAATTTTACTAAATTTTCACTTTGATATCTATAATTTAATTTCGTTCAATTGAATCCTTACAGGTTTAATAACTTTCACTTTGATCCTTATAATTTAATTTCGTCTAATTGAGTTCTTATAATTTCAATAACTTTTATTTTTATTCGTATTATTAAAAATCTACCTAATATTATTAATATTATTGTTAAAGTGATAAAAAAATTAATCACATGATAAATTCATATGTCATGTAATTAATTTTTTATCATTTTAATAATGATAATTATATTAAGTAGATATTTAACAATAAAAATTAAAGTAAAAATTATAAAAATTATAAGAACTCAATTAGAAGTAATTAAATTATAAGGTTCAAAGTAAAAATTATTGAAATAGATTCAATTAAATAAAATAAAATTATAAAAATAAAAAAAATAAAATAAAATAATAGAATAAAAGTTATATTGTAGGAAAAACTACCCTGTCTAGGGATTCAAATAGCGTACCGCATCACCCCATCATTGTGAATTGTTCTGAAATCTCATCTGATGAGTCACAGGACCATGATGCGATTGCCATCCTTAGGAATCAAGCTTGCAATCAACTAATTGGTTACCGTTTTGAGTGACGAACTCTGTCTTGATTCTCAATTTGGGAACCTCCTCCAACGGCTGCATCTCAGCTTGAATGAAGATGGGTCTCAGTTGTGGCAGTTGTGGTGGCTCCGGAATTGCTCACGTCTGTATGTGGCCATTCACGGTGATGCTCGGAGGAAGGAAAGGCAGTGGAAGTAGAGGATAAATTTATTATTAAAAAAAAGTAACCAATTTACAGAACTAGGTATTATTTAACTATATTTTTATGAAATATAAAATTTATTTAAAGAAATAAAACTAACAGAATCTATAAAAATTATAAAAAAAAAAAATTGATTTAATAATAATAAATAAACATACATTAATTTTTTTATTAAACTAAATAATACAACTTTTACTATCTTATTTTTTAGATTAAAATTTAATTATTATTATTATAAGTGTTACAATACAAAATTTATGTATTTATTTGAGATTCAATAATTTTATAATAACATGATTTTTTGACTTTCAAAAATAATAATTAAATTTTTTTATCAAACTGAGAAAATTAAAAAAGTCTTCAATTTATTGCAAAGGGAAAGATAAAAAAAAATTTAATTATTATTATATTTTTTAAATGATAAATGTAAAATAATTTAGTAATTAAAAATAAAAAGATAAAAAGGGGGAAAAAGGGGCTGTAATCCAGACTGGTTGACGATTATGATAATCCTAAAAGATGAAAGAAATGACAGAGTAAAGAAGAAAAAAATATTTAACTATCATTCTTAAATTCCTTAATTTGTACTATTTATTTCTTGTAGCCCATTAAGCACAAGTACGTAAATGATGAAATGAACATGTCTTTTATAAAATTAAAATGAAAAGAATAAAGAAGAAATTAAAATTATTAAAACGGGTCTTACTACCTACGGTCGCGCCGGTTGCCTTTTTTTTTTCTATTTGTTTATAATTTTTTTAAGAAAAAAATAAAAAGATTTAAGAAAATTTTTTAAAAATTTAAAAGAAATTCTTAAAATATTTAGGACATAATTATTAAAAAAATGAAAATACGAGATTAGCAAATATAGAATGACCGAAGTAGCCATGGAAATTAGGAGATGATCCACCGGAGACTGCAGGAAAGAAAGGGCCTCCAAATTAAGTACCTGCTGCCAAAAGCAAATGGACTTCACAAAAAATTTCCAGATAGATGGAAATAAAAGGGGTAATATCCCCGATCGGCCATGGCGCCGGCTATCCATATACTCTATTCTAGTCAAATTTCTTAGCAACCAATAGAGATCGCCCACGACATCACAGGGTGGAATTTTTTTTATTCCTATTCACTAAGAAAAGACCAAAGCTTCTCCACTTTTTTAAGCTTCTGATTTTCCCAATTTTTCTGAATGCCGGGGATGCCCAGTTTGTTGACTAACCTGAGCTTGTTTTCCATCTCAATAATGGAGTTTGAGCTCCAGATTCCCTCGTCCCCTGCAATCTTCTCCTTCTTCATCTTCTTGTTAATGGTGGTCAGCATAGTTTGGAGATCAAAAACCAAGCTTTCAAACTCCAAGTTGCCTCCAGGGCCACCAAAAGTACCTCTGATAGGGAACATGCACCAGCTTGGGGCTATGCCCCATCACAGTCTAGCACAATTGGCAAAGCAATATGGCCCCCTCATGCATGTAAAGCTTGGAGGGCTTTCCACCATAGTGGTATCTTCTCCTGAAATGGCCAAAGAAGTCATGAAAACCCATGATATCATCTTTGCAAATAGGCCTCATCTCCTCGCCGCAGATGTTATCACTTATGGTTCTAAGAGCATGAGCTTCTCCCCATATGGGAGTTACTGGAGGCAGATGAGGAAGATTTGTACGTTTGAGCTGCTAACACCAAAGCGTGTTGAATCTTTTAGATCAATTAGGGAAGAAGAGGTTTCAAATCTTGTCAAAGAGATATCTTTGAGTGAAGGGTCGTCTATCAATCTCAGTAAGAAGATAAGTTCTTTGACATATGGCATGACATCGAGGATAGCTTTTGGAGGAAAATCCAGAGATCAAGAAACATATATAGGGCTTATGAAGGAAGTGGTAAAGCTAGTTGGAGGGTTCTCTCTGGCTGACTTGTATCCTTCTATTGGAGTACTTCAAGTTTTGACGGGGTTAAGGTCTAAAGCTGAGAAGATCCATGAAGAAATGGACAGGATCCTTGAGATAATTGTGAGAGATCACAGGGACAGAGATTCACAGACAAAAGCAACCTATGAAAAAGCAGGAGAGGACCTAGTTGATGTTCTGCTAAAACTTCAGAAGCAGAATAACCTTGAACATCCGCTGTCTGACGACAACATTAAAGCAACCATTTTGGTTAGTCTAATAGAAATTACCATCCATATTTGCCGAAACAAATATTCACAGATACCATCAAAGACTAATTTTCTTCAATTGTCTTTGAGCTGTGCACTTTTTCGTTGTTTAACTATAGTTAGCTGCAGGCAGGACTCATAGTATTCTTAGATGTGAAATATCAAGCCTTAGTTAACCTTATAGAGATTTGAGAAGAGTGCAGTTTTATGTGACATATAAATGCAGAAGTTGCAGCAGAAAGTTCAAATTAAAATCTGCAGATGATTTTGTTGGCTCAAAAGAAACTAGGAAAGGAGAAAATTGCAGAGAACACTGCAGATTATTCTTTCATTTCATATTTATATAGAGTAGAATCAGTAGATACAAGCCATTTACTTTTTGGTCTGCTACGACTCCCAACTACATCATAGGATACCTTTTCCATACACATATGCTTCTTAAAGCTTACATCAAAATAAAATAACAAAAACAGATTGGAGTGACAGCAGAAAGTGTCACATCCTTTTCAGATTCTTGAATTTGAAAAGAAATTTCCTTTGGAAATCACATATTAGAATTATCATTAGATGCTATGCTGTAAAGTATAAACAATTGTTGGCAATTCTCTTTATGTTAGTATTCCTTTCAGGATATATTCAGTGCTGGAAGCGGCACTTCAGCAAAAATTATAGAGTGGGCGATGTCAGAAATGGTAAAAAACCCATGGGTGATGGAGAAAGCACAAGCTGAGGTAAGAAGGGTCTATGATGGAAGAGGGTGTGTGGATGAAGCAAGTCTTCATGAACTGAAGTACTTGAAGTTAGTTATAAAAGAAACCTTGCGTTTACATACTCCTGTTCCATTGTTACTTCCAAGGGAATGCAGTGAGGGATGTGAAATTAATGGGTATGAAATAGCAGCCAAGAGCAAGGTCATTGTTAATGTATGGGCAATAGGGAGAGATCCTAAGTACTGGAATGATGCTGAGAAGTTTTACCCAGAAAGGTTCCTTGATAGCTCAGTTGATTACAAAGGGGCAGATTTTCAGTTTATCCCATTTGGTGCAGGAAGGAGGATGTGTCCAGGCATTACATTTGGTATTGCTAGTGTTGAACTATCACTGGCAAATTTGCTTTTCCATTTTGATTGGAAGATGCCTAATGGGGAAGGTCCTGAAGATCTTGACATGACTGAAGCCTTTGGCATGTCTGTGAGAAGAAAACACGATTTGAACTTGATTCCTTTGAAGTATAGCTCATCTGCAAAATAACACTGCACAATGAAAAAAAAAGCTTATTTGTGACACCAATCAATACTGAATTCTCGATATGCTTTTTGAGTTTTTTTGTGCTCTATTGTTTCTTTCTTTTCTTTTTTTCATGTCATCTTTTGTTCCAACTTGATTTTCTCAGTTGCCATTGCTTCTTTTTATGATTAATGAAAGTAACTATCATTGAAAAATTAGAAGAAAAAAAAAGGGTGATCTGATCTAAATTCTAAGGCGCATAACAAATAAAAGAGAAAATTACAATATGTCATTCATTGATTTTCTTAGTTGCTCTTGCTTCTTTCATTTCTTTCTATTCCCAAAAAGATAAACACTGTTTACTAAGGAGGATAGAAAATATTTGTAGAGGACCTCCATATATCATTTTTTTACATTATTTTTATATATTATATATTATTTATTATATTATTATTTATTACTTATCACTATTAATATTTTATAATATGTTAATAATTAAAAATAATATATGAATATTATTTTTTTTTTTAAAAGAAGTTCAACGGATAAAAATGATAACAATAATTTATAAAAAAAATAGAAGAAGATTGGAACCATAAACAGAAGCGTGGAAACAGGAAGACGGCTACGAAGGTCGAAGGGGGAACTAAGAAAGGTTGGTGTACATCGTCGTTAAGGTCAATTACTCTTCACGCCATCTTCATCTCTTGCTTACTCCGTGGGTGGTTCTGGCTTAAGCCCGCAGCGACTCTTTAGATGCCTTCCCTTTCTCTCCCAATTTTGTTATCTTCAACTTCAAAAGAATCAGAACCCTCTCCTCCTCGTCTATTTCTGTATATCGCACATACATTACATGTATTTCGATCTAACACCTTCATATCACCCTGCAAAGACAAAAGCAAGCACCTTTGGTAATTTCCTTTCTCTTTCTTTTTCACCCTTTTCTTTCGAGTTTTTATCTTTTCTGGGATTAAAATGGAACCTGGGTCTTCCCCTCCATTTGCTTTGGGTGGCAAGGAAGACGTCCAAAGTTTAATGAAGCTGAGTATATCGGAGTTGATTTCCAATTTGCGAACTGCATTTCTTACGTCTGATTATGATAGTGTCGAGGAGGTTTTGGTTGCTAAGGAAACCACACTGAAGGCCGATGTTGAGAAGAAGATAAGAGAGATTGGGTTACTCCGTGAGAAAATAGATGTTGAAACGTTGGTTAGGATGAATGTTGAAGAGGAAATAAAGAAATGCAAGGACCAATGTGAGAAGGGGAGGAATGCTGAAGAGAAATATGAGAAATTGTTGGAAGCGGTGAAGAAGAATAACTTGGATGATAAAAATACTATTGCTGAGCTTAAGACTAAGATCAGTGAATTGGAAGATGAGAAGCGCAGGTCTGAGTGTCTGGCGGAGTCTCGGAAGAGGAAAATTGAGGAATTGAGTGAAAGGGTTTTGAGGTTGGAGAATGATACTAAAACATTCGTGAATGGAGATACCCATGTCGGAGGAAAAGCTGAGGGGCTATCTGGGATTGGAAGAAACACTGAGTTGGAGTCTCAAGCTGATCCCGGGTTTTCTATCAAAGTCAATGAGGGAAAGGAAACGATTGAAACTGATGTTCATGGCCGCGGGTGTGAAAATAACACTCCAGACTCCGCTCCTTCTCAGAGAAATTCCCCCCAGTCTGGAAATACCCGTCTCTCTTTTGGCGAAGGCACTGGGCCATCCCCGTACACTTCAAACAAGGATGTCCTTGGTGTATCAGGTATGGAAGTTATACCTGCATGTCTGCATCTCTTTTATCTTCATGGATACGCATGGTTGAATGTTACTTGCAAAGATTTTGAATGAGATAGAAATAATAGGATGAATAATATTTGGTCATGTTTTCAGGTAAAAATATCCACTTGATAGCTGCATTACCTGGTTACCATGACATTTCTTGCTTTATTAAGGCAAGGTGTAAGTCATAACTGTGATTAGTTTAGAGAAAACACGAAGTTATGGTGATTAATTGTGTCAATATATGGTGCATAGATCTTTCTATAGTTGGAAGTTTTGATGAAGTAATTTTATGGTATAACAAACAGTGTGATGAGGAATTTAAAGGAGAAGGTTAAGAAGGTTTTTATACGGAAGGGAAACAGAGGGAAGGTATTTACCTACCCTCGTTTTGAAATTATAGTTAGAATAATATGACAAATGTACTTTCTCTTGTGATTTTTCTATTTAGAAAGTAAAATAAATGGAAAGTTAAGCAAGTTTCAACTTAGGGGTAATTGGAAGAAGCAGTTGTGAGTCATTCCCCCATGGTCTGCTTCGATTTTCTCAAACAATGCCAGTCCGCATCAGGGACTCTTGTGCAAGCCATACAATGTTCCCAGGAAGGAACTGCTCCTTTCTTTGAGCTCCCTATTTAGTTTCTCCATCCCAGGCACTGATCTCGGAACAGCCCTCCAGCATGTCCTCATATTGCGTGGGTTGCTCCATCTTTGGTTGGCTTGTTCGTTTACAGTGAAACTGTGTAAATATCATCAGAATTCCTAAGTATTTGATGGATTCTCATTTAACCAATCTGTAATGATTGGAAAAAAAGGAATGGCATATTATTCACTTTGTTTCAATGCTGAATGGCCTTAGCATTTACTGAATGACATTGTTAGGC
>JASKGM010075345.1:0-15429 GCA_034509205.1 Ceratonia siliqua
CTTTAAATGCTATTATTCACAAGTAAAAAGCAAATAAAGACATATGCCTAAAGATTTACCAATAAATGAATATACTTACTATAGATAAGCCACTACCCATTCGCCAGTTTGGTTAACTCCACTTGTATGGTTGACGATATTAGGAACATGTGGAAACAAACAAGTCGATAAACCATTTGTGAAATACATGCTAAGGCTTAGAAGAGGACTCTGAAAATGTGGAAGGTAGTTTGTGACTATTTTATCAACCACCAAAAGAGAACCTGAGACAGTTGTATATTTCTATCTTGAGACATGCTTGTCAGTTATGGTTGTTACATTTTCTTTAGGATCTTTATGAGTGAATCTTGGAAAACAAAAGTGAAATTTTTGTTTATTCAATGTCATTTTGCCCCATAGCATACCATTGAATTGTTACAGGAAGCTTGTAAGGTTGAAGGTCATAGACATGATGGGCTTAGAGTTTTAGGATAAATATCAATCACCTTTACAGGATAGTTTTAGGGTAGTGAGACTTAAGGGCATTATAGTCAAACTTTCATTAATCAGGAAACTACAACGTTTTCAGATAAAACTATTCCTTTACCATAATATTTTTTCTGCATAATAATGGATTGTAAAGATAGTATTAGTGTAAGTCATATATGCAGTCATCTCAAGTAAGTATAGTGTTCAATGTACTGAAGCTGCTACTATTTTCTAACTCAGGTTGGAGGGAGAGATTCAAGAAAGCAAGATATGAGATGCACAAATTTTGGAGCACCAGGTTCGTCTAGAATTTTCCTTTAATGCCTTTTATTCAGTTTACGAGTCTGGACTATTTTATTTATAGTAATTACTTTGACTTTAGTTTGTCAACAATTCATACTGCACTATATCCATATGTGCAGTTTTCTCTCAAATCTTGTCTACATGTTGGGAGCATATGGTTTTAGTCCATCTTGAATGTCTAGATTTATTTGGTAATGCTCTTTACTTGGATTCCTGTCAGGTACCAAAGGTGAAAGTAGCGGTGGCATATCTAACCAGAATTATCAGAATGAGATAGTGTAGCCCACCTACTTCAGCTCATAAATCTACTATGGTGGTCAATAAAATCATTCCCCAAAAACCAGGACCATAGAATCCCACCATAAAGTTAGTATTGTTTCACATAATGGTTATATGTTACTAGATCCAAGTGTTTAGCATGTAATATATATTAGATAGTGAGGTCTTGAAAGTTAAACAATTGCTAGAATTATGTTAATATATTTTTTTTCATTGATACACTCATAACATATACTATAAATGGTAACCCCAAATGCAATGTGCATACTTTATAGTTTTTAATACTCAGTTTATGTTGTAATTAAGCCCTCAATATATATATACATACATACATATATATATATATATATATACACACACACACACACACACACACATATAACAGTTTAGTTTGGAATAATTTACAGACATTCAAGCAGGATAAGGAAGATGTGATTCCAATGGTAATAATTCAAATAGCGCGTCAAGGGGGAACTGTGGCAAGGTAGATGATAAAGCGATTATAAGAATCATCTAAGCGAAACACAAATATAAATTTACTTACTTTTAATTAGTGCTTTTGTAGGTTCCCTTTATTATTAATTAGCATCACCTTGCCATATAAAACTCGCCATCCTGTTGACCAGGTATTAATGCAACTTGAACTTCCCTATTTAAATAGCTAGCTAGATTTGTAAAAACTATTTCTGATTTGCAACTAGTTTCTTGACTTTGATTATCTATCTTAATTAAATCAGCTGATAAATCTTGTAGGATGGTGATTGGTGACTGACCACCAAGCTTTACTCTACTCTATGTAAAAAAGACATATTAGAGCATACTACCACTATATATATAGTAGTATACAAAGTCTTCAAAGCTGATAAAGATGATGGGTGGCTTTTGGTCAATCCTAGTCCCACACATAAGCTAATTTCCAGAGTCATATAATTGTATGCAGAAGGTTTCATGAGGGAAACTAATGTATTAACCTTTAGACTTTACTTGTAATTTTGTACAGTCCTTGTACTTAAAGGACCCCTAAACTATAGTAGCTTTAGACTTTGCTTGTAATTTTGTATAGTCCTTGTACTTAAAGGACCCCTAAGCTGTAGCAGCTCACTATGACTAAGTAATAATACTTGTCTCTCTTTTGTGTGTGTACGTGCCTGCTTATATATTTTATTGACTAAATTTATTTAAGAAATTCTCTTCCAAAGTTGTGGAAGTGGAAGGGATGGGGTGAGACATGCAGAAATGGTCTACTGGTGGTAACCATCTTGACAAGTACTAGAGAATCATGTCATTTGTGAAGAAGGGTTCAAGTTCACGAGGATGTATTTTCCTTCATTTCTTGGCATTATCATTTTGCCTCCAACAAATTTTAAACAACTTTGCCCACATGGGCTCTTTACAATGAAAGCATAAAATATGTAAAATGTTTGACTTGATCTATCCGGTGCACACTTAAAATATAATGTATTATTTAAATATTGCAAAGGTGAAAATTAGGGATATAGATATCACTCATCTAAACCCAGTTGAAGACAGGTTTATTTGTGTTCAAAGCTAGAAAATTAACCATGAGGGCCAAATGAGACATAAAAGTATCAGATCTGCATTAACGGTACAATGTCAAAATATCATGAATTTGACATTGTACCTTCCTTGCACTGTAGCTCCAAAATAAATCCAAAGAAGTCTCTTGTGAAACAAATTTTTGAAGTCCATAGGAAAGCAATAAGGAGGATATATAGTTGGCATTTGCCTATAACTTGGGATGATAATATCACTGAATAGGTTTTCGCGTGTTAAGTGTGGCACAGCAAAGACACCAAACAAAAGTGGGTGAAGAACATTAAAATCATATGTTGTCTTCAAGTAAGTCTAAAACCAGCTTTCAATTGTGGCTCAAATATGCTCAGCTTACCTTTACACATGATAAAGGTAATTTAGAATTTAATCCTATCATAGTTTATTTTCTTTTTTCCCAATCTTGGTAAGGTAAAAACGTGATTCTACAGTTTGCTTCATGAACCATAATTCATTTACATTTCCAAACAGATAACTTTAACTCCATTCTAACATAAGTCACAAGGTTATTAGGATGCAATCTTGGAAATATACTAATAGTAGAACTACTTTACTAGACCTTAAAAGCACAAAACTAATTGCACACTTCTCTACTTCCAAGTGAGACAGGTAGAGGAAATAATTACTAACGGTCAACATGAAGAAGAAGATAACTGCAGTAGAAAGTATCAGTAGAGGAGGTTCAATCCTACTAAATTTGTGTTGCTCATATATTGAGCCCTTCGTTGTAAAATAGTCTACTTTGGGCTGTATGGCCCTTATTCCATATCGGTTTTGTTACCAAGTTTTCGTACCACATGCATCAAAGGAAATGAGCAATTTCACCCAACTATAGCAGATAAATTATGGAACAAATACCTGCGGTGGGTGCTGGGAAGTGGTCGACGGTGACTGACTTAGACGCCAGGGACTGGCTGAGGGTGGGAATCTGTGACGCCGGCAGCATGATCACTGTGGGATGATGGGTAAATGAATTTGGGAATTAGGGATTTTGAGAAATTGGGGGGGGGGGGGGAATGCAAAAATGAACTAACGGGGAAGAGGGTAAGTATATATGTTTCTAACTGAGGTAGAATAAATCTGCCTCAGAATCCCCTTCTATACAAAAACAATTTGAGGCGGAATATATCCGCCTTTAATTCCCCTTTATAACAAATATTAAAAAAAAATCTAAATATTTATCCTACAGAACAATCCATCTTTTTAGAGGCGGATTCTAAGGCGGGAATTATGGGCAGAATATTTTCTCCTCAAAATCTACCTCTATATATTTATTTTTCTCAAAAACTTTCAATTACTGCCTCCAAATCGCCTTTAATTGAGGCGGATTTTTTTCTGCCTCAAAATTCTGCCACAAAATATAATTTTTTGTAGTGATACTTCTTTCTTATTAAATAAACTAAATCATGAAAAAAAAATCTGATAGATGCTTCTCTTTTGTAAAAGTCCCTTCCATAGTTACAATTTTGGAAAAGTGAGAATAATGTGCATATATATATATATAGTATGGTAAGGACTTATATTAGGGTTATAGGAATTTGGGAACATTAGTGAAGAAAATATGTTATATTAATGTGCTAATTATATAAATTTCATACTCTTAGGGACGCTTGAAACAAATTATTCAGACCCGAATCTGTCTTAAGGTAGAGTTAGGTGGAAGATAATCACCTCATTTTCTACAGTTTGAGGGTAAGTAGAATCTTACTTTTCTCTTGATGCCTAAATTGATAAATTTTAACTTGTGGTTCAATGATTTTATTTAAGTATGATTTGGAAGTGATTTTTGAGAAAAGTGATATATATATATATATATATATATATATATGAGAATTGATTATTATGTTCCACTGTATGAATTGTCTCTCATAATGATTATGTAGAGCTTGAGCGTTACAAGATTTGTGAAAGTGATTTAGAATTGTATTCTGGGATCCGTAGTAGAGTGGTGGTAGAACCACTAGGTGCACCTAGGTCACAACCTGTATCAGTTGAGGGCAGTTCCTGATAAAGGGTACTTCTGTCAGTGAGTGCAGTTCTTGGTAGAAGATTGAGTTTTACTATAAGTGGTTTCCTCCAGATGAGAATGATCCGGAAGAAAACAGGAAATTGAGTATTTCCCTTCAGTGAGTGCAGTTCCCGAAGGTGAGGATCGTGTTACCCTTCAGTTGAGTTTTATCTTCTAGAGTGAGAATCCTATTTTGTCAGTTTGGGTTCTCCCCTTGAAGTGTTATGGATCCTAGGAATTCATATTTTTATTGAAGTATTCCTTGACATAATATCTCTTTAAATTTCACATGATTAAATATTATTGTAATATGATTGTGAGATATAAATTATTTTACTTCCCAGATGTAAGGTGCATTAGATGTATATTATATTGAAATTATTTCTTTAAGTATTGAAATGAGGTTTCCACACGATTTAACTAATAATGCACTTTACACCTAGTAGTTCATGTATCAATTAGTAAGTCTGGTATTCATTCACTGAGTCGGTGGACTCACCCCTTAAATTTTAACATTTTCAGATCAGGTCACTGGTGACTATCCTTCAGCTCCGTCTGCTCCCTTTGAACCCGTTGATTGAATTGGTAGGCACCACTCTGAGTGAAAGTGGAGTACTTTAGTGAATAATGGACATTGTTGGATATGTTGATTTATTTTGGATTTCTGAATAAGGGTCTTGGTCTGTAATAATGTTAATTACATAATATATATAGTCCATGTTATACCCCTTTTTATTTTATTTAATTTTCTGATAAAACCACTAAAGCTTCTGATTGATGGTGGGCTTGTTCACCTTATTTTTGAACAACTTTGAACCCTGGGATAATTCATATTTCTAGGGAAACTCTGCTGAAATTTTTATTAAATCATTAACTTAGAAATTTTTATGAAAGTATATCTAACGTTTATTATTCATTTAAAGTTGAGTATTAATGAAATTAATTTCAATGAGTGTTTTAGGCTCGTAGGTAATTACCTGAAGGGTAATTCTCTACGCCGGTCACGTGCTCTAAAGTGGGGTGTGACATTAGGATTTTTGTTTAAGTTTTAAGGTACAGGGTTTAGGATTTCATGATTTATTATTAGGATTTAGGATTTAAGATTTAGGGTTTTAGGTTTTAGGGTTTATGGTCTACGGCTTTGGGGTTTAAGGCTTAAGGCTTTAGGATTTAGAGTTATAGGTCTTAGGGTTTTAGGATTTATAAGTGGATTTAGAATTTATGGTTTAGGGATTTAAAGTTTAGGGTTTGAGTTTAGAAGTATAAGGTTTAAGCTTTTAGTGTTTAGAATTTTAGGGTTTAGAGTTTAGAGTTTAAGATTTACAATTTTCATAATCAATAAGGGTGGGTAGTAGTTATCTTTTTACATAAATAAAATTATTCCCAGTGGACGGGAATGAAACATTCCCACTACTGGTGGAATGAAAATTTGTGACATTATTTCATCCTTATGAATGTAATGTGCCCGAAAATGTTCTTAAATTATTAGTATACCAAATAAGGTAATCTTACATTTCAGACATCGAATTCCTAAGAATAAAAAATTATCCTTATACCAAATGCCCCTAAAGCAAGTGATTAATGATGCCTCAAAATGTATCTTCTGTACCTATGGGGTGTTTAGATTGGATTGTCCTTTTGAACAAGTACTTCAAATAAAAGTAATTTTTTTAAAAAAAGCAGGTATTTGATATTTGGATATAGTTATACAGAAGTAATTTTATTGAAAAAAGTATATGTCTTGCGTTTGGAAGTAAAAATGTAAAAGTACTTTTGAGTATATAAAATTATTAAAAATAACATATAAAAGTATTCTTTTAAAAATTTATAAAATATTTTAGGGGTATATGTATTTAAAAATTTTGTTCTCTCTCCTATTGAACCTACTTTTTCAAAAGTTACAAATCTTGTCTTATAAAATAATTAGTTTTTTTTTCTTTGATTTTAACAAAAACACTTTTAAAAAAATTTGACCCAAACACCCCAAAATTTGAGAAGCACTTTTTTTTTTTAAAAAAATAATCCTCTTTTTTAAGAGAAAAAGCCGATCCAAATGGCCAACTAATATTTCATAATATGGAGCGGGCTTACTCAGCTCCCAAAGTCCAATCCAACTTACTTGGCATACCTAAAATAACATGATAGAGTCTTGAAGACTTCAACTAGCAAGGAAAACCAAAAACGAATCGCTTTATACACCACGAGTAACAACTTGCATAATCATCTTAGGAAATTACGCCAACCTGTAAGAGTTCCCACCATTTCCATGGGGTTTTATATAAGAGTTCTGATACGACATCATCTAAGACCACTCTAATACCATCTTACACTTGATTTAACAGCATGACTTCTCTCATTAAGAGACATAATATTGACTTGACCGAGTTCTCGTCGAAACCCCTACCTTGGCTAGAGATTAACTTCTTTCATTGTTTTTACATCGATCTAGGCTTGTCAACCGGATTCTTCCTCACAAGTAAGTACGAGACTAATATCTCGTTAACATTTTGAGAATTCATCGTGATGGTTCAAGAATTCATGCCATGAGTGCTAAGAAGATATTGATATAGAGTGGGAGATGATTTGTAACTTGAGGTGGCATTTGGTATAAGTTATATTTGTGATGAGGATAATTTAGGTGTATTTGAGAGTGATAAGAGGAAAAAAAAAGTGGGGAGTTTAAAATTTGAATTTGAAATTTGTGATGAGGATAATTTAGGATAAAAGTAAGCATTTTATTATGCTAAGAGTAGTCATACTCTTAGAGTAGTATTTTATTATTTATTTATTTATTTATAATTTTTTATTTAAAAAAATAATTTAAAAGAATTTAAAAATAAAAAATTCATAAAAAATATTTAAAAAGAAATTAAAAAATAAAAAATAAAAAAATTCTTTTAAATTATTTCTTAAAATAAAAATTATAAAAAATATATTCCAAGAATATAATTAGAGGAGCGTAACAGGGCTTAAAAGTAAATATATTTGGGAAATTTCTAAGCTACCACCCCCACCCTTTTTTTTTTTTACTTTTTCTATTTTTTATATTTTTTTTCCAAATTTTTTTACTTTTTAAAAATAATTAAGTATTTTTTATCTTATATATATATTTTAGAATTTTTTAAAATATTTTTTCATTTTTTCTTGAATTTTTTTAGGGAATTCTAATCTACCGTCCCAAAAGTGGGCGATAGCTTAGACTTTTTAATTTTTTTTAATTTTTTTAATTTTTTTATATTAATAAATTATTATTTATATCATATATTTTTTTTAAGATTTTTTAAAACGTTTTTGTATTTTTAAAACATATTTTTGTTTATGAATGAATAGTATCAAAAAAATTATAGATGAATAGTATATAAAAGATGTAAAAATATTAAAAAATATTTTAAAAAATTCTTAAAAAATTATATAACCTGGATAATAATTAATTAATGTTAAAAAATAAAAAAAATGAGATAAAAAAATACATAAATTAAAAAATTAGAGTGCTGAAGTTTTGCTACAGCCCCAAAATGAGGCTGTAGCATAGCAAATGTCATTTTTTTTACATCTCTATTATTATTCATCCATAATTTTTTTTATTATTTATTTATAACTTAAAAAATTTTGTAAAAAATACAAAAATATCTTCAAAAATTTTAAAAAAAATTTATGATATAAAACTTAATTTATTAATGTTAAAAAATAAAAAAATATTTAAAAAAATTATAAAAAAATTTTTAAAAATACTATACCGCACACTTGTGTGAGCGGTAGAGTAGTTCACATCGTTTATTTGATGGCAAAGCGCGCGGGAGATGAGATGAAACAAAATCCGCTTCATCAATCTGCTGGAAAAAAAAAAGCGTGAAAGGTACAAATACAATGACGTAAGATAGTGGTGGGACCTACCATTCTGTTTGGGAAACGCTGAATTGTGTGAGGTGAAGTTGGTTAAAACACACCGTTTCATTAAACAGAGTTACAAAAAAACAATGAGTGGGAAAAATAATATATATAAACAGATAAATAAATTGTAAAACTAACTTTCTTGATTATTATTTTTTATCTTGACTGTTTAAATGTTTTGACGGTTATAATCATGACACTTTGGTAGATAACATTTTTTTTATTTTTATTTTTATTTTTTAATTTATTTTTTAATTTTTGTTTCTCTCCTTAAAACTTTATTGGAGAGAATGTAAAGGGTTGGGCTGGGAATTCCAGATGCTTTGCAAATGGGGAAAATTGAACAGTAATATCTACAGCCACAATAGAGTCATGAGATTGATTATCAAGGTTCTTCAGGATTTATCTACCAAGGATGTTCGATGGTTTTACAAAGATTTACAAACGAAATCAGTTTCAAGTGCTTCTTCCTTTTGATTCTGAGTTTGTTTGTTTTCCTATATAGGGGTTTCTTCTTGATTTTGCTTTTGGAACAAATTAACATGCTTGGTCAATTTCAAAGCACAGTTTCTCATCATCAGAGAAGACAACACCCAAGAAGAAGAAGAAGAAGAAGAAGAAGAGGGATCATTAAGTGTTTGAAGAGAGCTTATTGTTCTTCGACTTTTGATGATTTTGTAAACCTAACAGAAGAGGGATCATTAGGTGTTTGAAGAGAGTTAATTGTTCTTCGACTTTTGATGATTTTGTAAACCTAGTAGAAGATCGATCTCAGAACTATGATTATCAAAGCCGCTTTTCGACTTTTGATGATTTTGTAAACCTAACAGAAGAGGGATCATTAGGTGTTTGAAGAGAGCTAATTGTTCTTCGACTTTTGATGATTTAGTAAACCTAGTAGAAGACTAATCTCAAAACTACGATTATCAAAGCCGCTTCGTAGATTGCCTAGCCTATTGTCAAACCTAGGTTTGGGTCTTCAATGGAGAGGTTCTTTGACTTTTGATGATTTTGTAAACCTAACAGAAGAGGGATCATTAAGTGTTTGAAGAGAGCTAATTGTTCTTCGACTTTTGATGATTTTGTAAACCTAGTAGAAGACCGATCTCAGAACTACGATTATCAAAGCCGCTTCGTAGATTGCCTAGCCTATTGTCAAACCTAGGTTTGGGTCTTCAATGGAGAGACCCATCGAAAGGAGGGAAGAAAGATATGAAGTTAATCAGCAGAGAGAAATCGAGAAAGAAGAAAGGGAAAAGGGGAAGAACAGGTGAGTCCAATGGCTTCGTTTCACTGGTTTGCTAATGGAACTAAAGAAAAATGGGTTAGGGATTTTGGTTGGTTGCTGGAGGTGTGAGTTGGAGAAGGTTTAAGGAATGGATGAGATTCGTTGACAATGGAATGAGTCAGTGTGGTTAAGCTAAGAGGAAAGTGAGCAACGTTGGCCAGATGGTTGTTGGCCAAAGTAGGGGAGAGAGGCAATGGAGGGGAAGTGCAGAGATAGGAGGCAGGGGTGGAAGAGAGAGGAAAATTAGAAAAAAAAATTTTAACTTTTAACGTGGCTTGATCTTGGTCATCCAAAGATCAAGAGAAAATGTAGGAAAATGATCCATAAGAAAAGGTTGGGATCCCCATCCACATTACACAGCTAATGATATAACAGTTTCTGTATTTATAGAAATCCTTTGAAGCAATAAATGTCAACATATTTTATATGGATTAACGTAAGAGATACTTGAACCAGAAATTAGTTAAATACGTGTAAATACATGTGACACACAATTAAACTGAAAAAAAAAAAATCAGGTCATTGGTTCTTCCGAATCAAGGAGGAGGAGGAGGAGAAACAAACCGGCGTTCATCTTCATCTTCGACGCCCGTAGGAAAGGTGAGAAAAATCGAGAGTGAGAGAGAGAGAGGGAGAGAAGAGGAGAAAAGATCTAGAACAACTCACTTGAGAAAGGAAAAAAAAAAAAAGTGGGGAGAGATGGAGAGGTGATTGCGTGATGGAGTCTTCATCTTCTTCTTCGTCTTTGCTTGTGGACTTGGTGTAGAGAGCAGTCACCTCTTTTGTCTTTTGTCACCTCTCCACCTCCGTGGTTCACTCGCCACCATGCACCTCTTATCAAGAGTAAAAACAATTTGAGCATCAAAGACTCAAGAATTTTTCTTCTTGGAAAAGATGGAGACTTTCACCCATTAAATGATACTTTTGTTTTAAAAATTAAATTAAAAACAAAGATAAAAAAAATTGTTTTACTTTTACAATAAATATAATATAAAAATAAAAGTTTATGTATAAAATAATATATATATATATATATATATATATATATATATTAATGTTAATATAAATACATTTTAGATTGTATCCTTTAAAACTAAGATAAATATTTAATGATATTTTAAGTATATTAGTGTTTATTATAAAATTAATTAATAGTTTTATTTTATTCTATTTATTTATTTTTATTAATTATTATATATAATAAATACACCATATAATATATATGTTAAAAAATTAAAAATATATTTTTTAATTCAAATATGGTTCCAATCTAATTTTTAAAACATTGCTCAAACCTTCTGAATCAATTTATTTTGCTAGTTTGCCTGAAAAATAAAAGGTAAATATATTAAGACTAAAATAGAGTTGGTACTTAAAGAAAAATTTAAAATTTTAATTTTGTCCTCTAATATATATTTTTGTTTTCAAAATGATCATTTTGAGTCAATTTTTTTTTTAATTTGGTTCTCAAAATGACTTTCTTAAATATAAATATACATATTGAAAGATTAAATTGAAAAGAAAAATTATGAACAATCAAATTGAGAATTTAAAAATATTCTAAAAGTAAAATATTAATTCATAAATAGTTAATAATTACATAATATCTTCACCTCACTAAACAGAGATCAAATAATTTTTTTCGATAAAAGTATGATTTTGGTCAGGGACGAATTTAGGAGGGCAAATAGGGTCCTTGGCGCCCCTCCTCCTTCACTATATATATATTATAATTGCTTTATTATTTTTTTAATCCAAAAATATAATAAATGAAGTATTTATAAAATTAATGTGACTAATTTTAAAGTAATTAGTTTTTATTTTTTAAAGTTTCTTTTAGTATTTTAAAGAAATTGGGTTAAGTCTAATAATTTTTGGCTTTTTTTTTTATCAAAATTTAATGTTGTTATATCTTTTTTTATTCTATTTTTCTTAAATAAATTTTTAATTATTCATCAAATTTTAAATTATTATCATAAATAATTTTTTATTAAATTTGTTAGTCCATTTTTTTTTCTTAAAATTCTAGTTTGCCCCCCTTTAAGTAATTTCTAGATTCGTCCCTGATTTTGGTCCCTTACGTTTGTACTGTATTTCATATTTATTCCTTACGTTTGATTTATTTTATTTTTATCTCTAATATTTCAAAAGTATATTAACTTAATTTCAAGAATTAATACCGTTAAATAAACTAACGGTTTTGGTTGACACAAGTTATAAGAGACGTGATAGTTAATGGAACACCTACAGTCAACTTTAATATTAAAACTTTTTAAACGCTTGGGCACAATACCAGAATACCTAACTTACCATTTCTTTACCCTCCTTTTACTAGTTGTGCCTTATAACCTTTTTCTTCCTGCACTTAGTCAGTTATCTTCTGCTTTCTCTAGTTTTCATCGCCGTTGCAGACTGATTCTTCAACCAAGCAGTGCCAAGTATTATATCACATAATTTTTTTCAATTGCTCGTACTCCCAAACAAAACCAGAGTATCAAATTTTTATTTTCTTTGGTACCCTTTTGTTTAGAGTTAGAATTTTGTTGTTACGTTTTTACTCTCAGATAACAAATTAACTTGGAAACTTTGTTGATGGCGATGATGTTTTGTTGATGGCGGCCTTGTGAGGAAGAATGGAGAGAAGGATGGGGAGAGAGGGAGGCTCTAGAGCTTTGGGCTTCTTCGAGTTGGGCATTTGGAGAGTGATGGAGGAGAAGGAATGGAAGGAGAAACAGTGAAAAATGGTGGGGAGAGGGGGAGTGGCGGTGATGGGGAGATTGAAGTTGGGAAGGGGAAGAGAAAGAGAAGGAGAGAAGAAGAAGAAGGGAAAAGGGAAGGTTGAGGTGGCCGAAGGTAGATGGTGCTGCAATGGCTTAAAGAAAGTGGATTTTCTGGAAGATATGGGAGAGATGAGCAAGATGGATATGGAAATATTTATTTAATATTAAAGTTGACTATGATGCGGATGTGTTCTATTTACTGTCACGTGTCCTACACTTGCCTTCATCTTTCAGTAAAAACTGTTAGTTTATTTAACTTTATTAATTATTGAGACCAAATTAGTTTATTTTTAAATATTATGTACAAAAATAAAATACTGTACAAATTAAACGTAAGGACCAAAATCATACTTTATTCAATTTTTTCCTCCCCATGTCAATCATACAGGTAAATTTTCTAAATTCAATTAATTGAATACTCATCTTAAAATGGAAATAAAGGCCCCAAAAATTAATCAATTATTTATTATATAGTTATTTAAAATGTTTTCTGACTTTTGTATTATTGCAGGCCAAATAGGAGGAAATTTGTCTCTTCTGGCCAAATGGGTTTGAGTCTTAATTGTTCATATATTTTCAGATTTTTTTTACAGTGTTAGATCATTAGATTGGAATATTGGAATATGGCTTCTATCTTCATATTCAGTACAGTCATGTGGATCTATGTGTTATATAACAGGACATATATATTTGAATTGGATGGAAAAGTGATCGACATGTTGCTTCTT
The DNA here is from genome assembly GCA_034509205.1 of Ceratonia siliqua. NCBI lineage: Eukaryota > Viridiplantae > Streptophyta > Magnoliopsida > Fabales > Fabaceae > Ceratonia > Ceratonia siliqua. Next base: position 13,318 of record JASKGM010075345.1, read on the forward strand.
GTGGCTATAAGGTGTGAAAAGACTTAAAACCATAGTTATTTGAATTGGATGGAAAATTGACCTGTGAATGGAGTAATTAGCCGTTCAACCTCATCAATATAGTTGATTCAACCAGTTATTTTTAATTAAAAGTACATTTTAATGTAAATATGTTATAGTATATTTTCCAAAATTATTATATTAATACATATATGATATAATACGGACACTCTTTGTTTAATGAGAATTTGGAAAAAAATATAAATAAACATTTGGTATACTAACATTTTAATAATCAATATTTAATATATTTATATTTGATATATCGTCATTTAAAATGATAAAAAAATATAAAAAATAATAAGATATTATAGGATTATATAATTTTAAATTGTGTAAAATATGAGAATTTTGTGTCACGTTAATTTTAACTTCATTAATTTTATAAAATATCTATTATATATTTTTTCTTTACAAATTTCAATTGTTACACAGGATTGACTTCCTAAATTCCAATCTTTTTTCTTTTCTGTTTTCTCCGTGGCTTCCTTAGTGTTTATTTCTTGGTCTTTTCCCGCATAAATAGCACCCTATCTTCTTCTTCCCAATACCGTCTGTCATTTGGTTTTTTTTTTTTTTTTTTAACCTACCTTTTCGCCATGGATAGCATGAAGAAAGGTACCAAAATTTTTACGTTCTTGTTCCTCCTCTTGCTTCTACTCCCCGCCTTAGTTGTTTCGGAGTGTACATGTGAAGAAGAAAAAGAAGAACGTGACAGAACCAAAGCTCTCAGGTACAAGATAGCAGCCATAGCCTCAATACTAGTTGCAAGTGCAATTGGGGTTTGGGCCCCAATCCTTGGCAAAGTTGTGCCGGCATTGAGCCCGGAGAAGGACATCTTCTTTATAATTAAGGCCTTCGCTGCCGGCGTGATATTGTCGACTGGCTTCATTCACGTGCTTCCAGATGCATTCGAGATGTTGACCTCTCCTCGTATAAGTAAGCATCCATGGGGAGATTTTCCCTTTACTGGGTTTGTGGCTATGTGTACTGCTATGGGAACCCTTATGATTGATGTTTTTGCCACTATTTATTTCAAGCAATCTCACTTCAATAGAAACGAGGTGGGGGATGAGGAAAGAGCACCAGGTCATGAAGGACATGGCCATGTTCATACCCACGCAACTCATGGTCCAGCACATGGGTCTGATTCTTCTGGGCCTCAGAAGTTCTTCGACACAGAATCGTATCACAGGTTTTATAATTAGGCCTTATAATAGTCACATATTTCACACAATTAGTAAAATTTCCACGCTTTTATTGATAAATATATATTCATTGATTGAATGGATCGGACTAATCGTGATTATTTCATATAGCTGTTGTTTTTTGAGTTTTTATGATACTTTTTTTTAACGCGGATTCTTTGATACCACATATTTTTTGTGGGTACCAATGCCACAATAAAATGGACCACTTTTTAACAATTGGATGGAATATATAAATTGTCTTTAGCTTATCACCAGCTAAGCTCTTGTGCTTCTTCAAGGTATTTAGTATTTGTGAACGGAGATATTCGGTCCTTCATTTGAAAGAATATGGAGTTATGATTTTTTTTTTTTTAGTATTGTGTGTTATTCAATTGTATTAAGTTATTTTGAGGATCGGTTTGTTGGAAGTCCCACATCTCTTTTGGAATTATGAATTAGGCCCATCTAAAATTCGTCATAGTATCAAAGATGATAACTCAAGACTGTGACCAAGATCAGGATCTACACTAAGTTTGTGACTAAATTTACTCCCCCCGTTCTAGAAATATCCAGTCCTCTATCGTAAGAGAGAGTATTAAAAATCTCACATTAAAAGTATTAGATGATTAAGTGTGAATCTAAAGGTGAGACAGTACTCCTCACCTTCTAATAACCTTTTGGAAGGATGAATTAGATCCACAAAAAATTCTTCGTGATTATCATTGGGTTTGTATAAATGTAAAATGTTACGCGGATATTCATAAAAAGATTATGATCCAGAAGAAAGATTTTTTTTTTAAAAAAAAAAATCTGATATTGCTTATATCTATTGTATGGAGGCTATTGAATTCATTGAATATTGTAGGTGTTGGAGCTGGGGATT
>JASKGM010075356.1:0-15426 GCA_034509205.1 Ceratonia siliqua
TAAAAGATTTTCAAACTGTTCACAATTGAGTGCTTTAGTGAGGATGTCAGCATTTTGTTAAGATGAAGGAGTATAATCCATTTCAATCACCTTTTGATCAATCTTCTCCTTAATAAAAGGCCGATCAATCTCAATATGTGTTGTCTTGTCATGATAAACAGGATTCTTTGCTATACGAATTGCAGCATGATTGTCACATTTGAATTTAATATGATTACTATATGAAATATTTAATTCTGCAAGAAGTCTTGTTATCCATATACCTTCATATATTCAAAGGGCAAGTGCTCTAAATTCTGCTTAAACACTATTTCTTACCACAATTGATTGCTTCTTACTTCTCGAAGTGGCCAAGTTACCCATCACATAAGTACAGTAGCTTGAGGTGGATCTTCTGTCAGTTAAGGACCCTGCCCAATCAGCATCAATATACACCTCTATATCTTGATTAACCCTTTTTTTTAAAAAATAAACCTTTCCCGGGTGCTTTCTTGAGGTATCTAAAGATCCGGTACACAGCTTCAAGATGTTCACTAGTTGGATTATTCATGAATTGGCTCACCACACTAACAACAAAGCTGATATCAGGTTTAGTATGAGACAAGTAAATAAACTTTCCCACCAGTCTTTGGTACTTCCTTTGTCAGTTGGTGTGGCTCTTTCTCTTATATCAAGTTTCTTGGAGGTATCCATAAGAGTGTCAACAGGTTTGCAACCAAGCATTCTTGTTTCTTTTAAAAGATCTAGTGTATAATTCCTTTAAAAAAAAGATATGCATGTCCTTAATCTAGCAATTTCCATCCCTAGGAAATATTTTAAAACCCCCAAATTCATTGATCTCAAATTCTTTGGCTAGGACACCTTTCAAGTAATCAAACTCGTCTGTATCATTTCCAATCAGAATAATACCATCCACGTAAATGATGAAAATTGCAATTTTTCCTCCAGAGGATTTCTTAGTGAACAGAGTATGGTCTAATTGTCCTTGAACAAAACCATGTTTCTTCACAAATATGGTAAATTGCTCAAACTAGGCCCTAAGAGACTATTTGAGACCATACAGAGATTTTTTTAATCTGCACACGACATTACTGTTGCTTGGATTATCAAGACTAGGAGAAATTTCCATAAAAACCTCATCTTCCAAATCACCATTCAAGAAAGTATTTTTGATATCTAGTTGATGAAGTGGCTCATCAAAGTTGCCAGCCAAGGAAATGAGAATTCGGACAGTATTTAGTTTAGCCACTGGAGCAAACGTCTCTCGATAGTCAATTCCATATGTCTGTGTGAAGCTTCTTGCCACAAGTCTCGCCTTATATTGTTCGATACTTCCATCTGCCTTATATTTGATATTAAATATTCTTTTACAGCCTACAACTGGCTTTTTATTCGGTAGATTAGTGATTTCCTGAGTGTCATTTTTTTCTAGAGCTTGAATTTCTTCTTGAATTACCTTCCTCCATTCTAGATGTTCCATTGCTTCTTGTATGCAATTAGGAATAGTGACATCATCTAAGCTTGAAGTAAAAGCCCTATAAGAAGGTGATAGTCTCTCATCTGTCACAAAATTAGCAATAGGATACCGAGTACATGTTCTGGTACCTTTCCTCTTAGCAAATCAAGACTATCTTCAGAGGAAGAACTAGAATGGGAGATACTATTACCTTGGATTATAGAATCTGACTCAGGGGCTGACTTTTGGCAACGATCTTCCTTCCTTAGTATCTTGTTTTTCCTTAAGTAGACTGTTTTGATTTTCCCTATTTCCTCTTCATTGGGTATGTTTGGGTTTGGGGTTATAGTAGTCTTTGGATCAATAGTCATAGACTCAAGGTAAAATTGGTATAATAGGTTGGGAAACTTCCTCGTTTCTTGGTGAGGTATGATTAGTAGAAGGAGTGACATTCCAAGGCTGGTATTCTAATTGAATCAGGGTATCGTTCTCCCCCTAAATAGCAGTCTTGGGGTAAAATGGTTGACTTTCAAAAAAAGTGACATCTATGGTATGGTAGAACTTACGATTTGAGGGAGAGTAGCATTTATATAATTTTGGTGAGGTGAGTAGCCAAGAAAGATACACTTGATGGATGTGGGTTCAAGTTTGCTCCTTTAATGAGGTGGAATGTGAACAAAGGAGGTACATCCAAATATTTTCAAAGATAAGGAAGATAATGTGTTATTGTGGAGAAAAGTTTGATGAAGTTTATGATAAGGAGTTTGGAAATGAAGTACTCGTGAAGGTATTCGGTTTATCAAATAAGTTGATGTAAGAACAGCATCCCCCCAACATTGTTTAGGAACATTGTGAGTGAGCATAAGAGAACGAGCAACTTCAAGAAGATGAAGATTTTTTCTTTCTGCTAGTCCATTTTGCTGGGGGTGTTAATGCATGACGGTTAATGGATAATCCCATTTTTCAATAAATAATTCCCAAGGATAGTATGGAAATATTCCTTCCCATTATTAGTGCGGAGAATTTGAATGTTAGTCTTGAATTGGTTATCAATCATGGTGTGGCAATTTTAGAAAATTGATTCAGCTTCATATTTTTCTTTCATAAGAAATATCCAAGTTACTCTAAAGTGATCATGAATAGAAGATATGAACCACCGAGCCCCTGAAGTATTATTCACCCAAGAAGGTCCTTAAATATCACTATGGATTATTGAAAAAAGGAGAAGTAGGGTTATATTGTCTAGCTGGATAGTGGCTGCAAGTGTGTTTTAAGAGTTGAATTTTTATTGAATGAGTTGGGAAATAATTTCTCAAGACACATGAAGTTAGGATGTCCCAGCCTAAAATGCCAAAGTATAACAGCACTTTCATTGTTTGCTTTAGCAGTTTCACTAGCAGCACAGTGATTATTTGAATATTGATCTTCACCTTTGAGAAGATATAGACCATCACTTTCATTAGCATTGCCAATTGTCCACCCCGAAGCCACATCCTGAAAAACACAGTGTGTTGGAAAGAATTTAGTAATGCAATCCATGTCCCTAGTATGTTTGCTTATTGACAGCAAATTATGTCAAAGTGGGGACAAATAACACAAAGTTTAGAGTTATATCCTGTGATATCTTAATTGACCATGTACCATCCACCTTGGATAGAGTTCCATCGGCTAACCTTACTTTATGTTGCTCTAAACATGGATTTATTTGAGTGAACAAAGAGGCATTTCTAGTCATGTGATTTGAGGCTCCTGAACCAATAATCCAGGGCTAATGAACCTCATATTGGACCTTTAATGCACTTAGAAAATTACCTCTTTAGGCCATAGAGCTTGTACTGGCAATGGAAGCAGTGGGTGAAGATGTTGAATGGAGTTGGCCTAGATTTTCTGCAGCCTGTCAAGTTGTTCCTTGTTGAATGGCGTTGATTCAGTGGTTGAGTTTTCTTTTGACCTTGATGTTACAAGTCCTCGAGCCTCTTTGTGTTGCACGTGTTTGGGCTTCCAATTTATTGGTTTTCCATGAAGTTTCCAACATGTATCTTTGGTATGCCCAGGTTTTCGACAATGATCACACTAAGGCCTTCCTTTCTTGCCTTGGTTGTCAACATTCTGTACAATCCTAGATGCTAGTGCTGAGCCTTCAGAATTATTGGTATTATTAGATTCTCCCAACATGAGTTTTTTTCCTACTTTCCTCCCTCATAATTTCTGCAAATGCTTTTCTGATGGAGGGAAAAGGTCTCATCCTAAATATGCATCCACGTACTACATCGTTTATGTTTAGACCCAACAGGAACTTAGCAACTCAATCAAGTTCAACAAGTTTTCTATACTTGGCTGCATCAGTGGTACAATCCCACTTTACTTCTTCAAGTATATTTAATTGCTGCCATAATCAGGTCAAAGCATTATAGTATTGAGTAACAGAAGAGTCTCCTTGACTACATCCCAGATTTCTTTGGCAGAATCATAGAACATGAAATTTTATCGAATTTCATTTTCCATGGTGTTAATAAGCAATGACATCGCCATGTTATTTCTAGTTTTCCATTTTCGGAGAGATGAATCTTCATTATTTGGTTGTTTGATATCTCCAAAGAGATAGTCATCCTTCCCTTTTCCTGAAATGAACATGGACACAGATTTTGACCATTGAATATAATTATGGTCATTGAGTTTGTGTCCTGTGATGGGAAGAGCAATATTTTCTGTGACATTGTGAATACCAAAAGAAGATGTAGCATCAGAGATTGAACTATTAGAAGTGGCTATTCCATATTTGGCCATAAAGAAGAACGGATGTTGAAAATGAAATTTTAGAGAGTGAATAACATTGAAATCAAAATTTCAGAGAGGCTGGCAGGTGACCGAATTTAGGTGAGAGTGAATAACTGTAGTGACAGTGTTGTGAAACACACAGCATAAATGATGGGTCGATGGTTGACAGCGTCACTAGGCAGTAGGGAGACAAGTGGTACGTGGCGGCGAGTTAGACGACGCTGTTCGAGGGTTCTACCAGTGATGTCTTTCAAAAACATAGTGGTGGAGTCGAAACTGGCAACGCTGGGAAATGGGTGTACTAGATGTACCGTCACTCACTCAGGTTTTCTCTCCTACGCTCTAATACCATATGAGATTTGGAACGAAGTTTTATGGAGAAAAGAGATATTTTATTCAATGATATTCTACATCAGAGTCAAATCACACAAACCAGTTAAATAGGAGTGAAAAATGCATAAAATGCATTTACAATTTGAGCAACAACCAACAACCAACTACTTAGGAGAAAAGTACAGACAAAAATCTAATCTACAACCAGCTATCTTTGACAAATGAGAAATAATTTCAAATCTATAGACTGAAAAAAAAATGTCTCTAAAGAAAAGCATCATTGTAAACCTGTGAGCCAGCTCTTTTATATACGATCAGAGCTTTAAATGCATCATGTCTTGACATATCAAAGAACTACAGGAAGGAATAATAATGATTAGGTAATAAGTTCAGTTGAAGCTTCACATTAAACTAAGATAGAAGTTTACCACGTCCACTAGATTTATGATTCCGTCATTGATTGCACAATATATTTTGAAGCTCTCTTTCAATACCTAAATGACATTGCCAAAAACCAAGAAAAAGAGAGTGAGAGAAAGTCACAAGGCTAAGTAAAAGATCTCATCATATCATGAAGGTTATGGAAATTCATATTATATTTATGATTGAATTTCTGTTTTAGTTCTCAACAAAATTTAAAATTTTCAATTTGGTCCTCAAAAGATTTTTTTTCTTTTTGTTTGGTCTTCCAATGTGAATTCCATTAGCAAAATGGTCCCACTATTAAGCCACTTGAGCGGCCAAGTATATATTATGTTTAGCCATATAGCATGTCCATTAACAAAGGACTATTTTTCTAGTGGAAAACACCTTGGAGGATGAAATTGAGAAAAAAATCTTTTAAGGACTAAATTGGAAATTTAAAAATCTTTCGAGAAACAAAATGATAATTTAGTCTTTATTCATTAAAGTAAAAAGAGGTTCTAAGGATGAATTAGGCTGTCATAATTTTGCATTATAGGAAATAAAGTCCATGATGGTAGCAATTCCACAGTCTGGTTCACTAATTAAAATCTTTAATCTTCAGCAGAGGCATTCTTTAATGAGAACTACTGAAGAGTGTTATAATCTAATAGCAATTTTATCCAAACAGAATATTTAATAGAAATTAAGAATTATATGGATATAACTCTGAAAGCTCCTTTTTGGCACATATCAGTTTCATTGTGTGTATATTTGCATAAGCAAAGAAATCCAAAATTCATGCATGTTGTTAGATATAATAATAAAACTATTCATGAGCATTCACCAAACAGTTTAAGCTTTTGGGTAGAAATGGACATTGACATAGGACTGGTTTTTTTTTTTTTTTTTTGTTTCTAGTCGTTTTCTCTACTCATGCAATTGATACTGAAAATATGCTAAATGACACTCAATACAAATATGATTTGAAAAGCAAAAACTAAAAAAAATGCATACCAGGGCCAATGCATATTGTATGAGATAATTGCTATAACCTGCTCCTTCAGGCTGCAAGATATTAAAGCATATAAAAAGTCATCCTAAGGACAAGAAGATGCAGCAATTTTAATATTAAGAGATACAACGTGACTACTTAGAAGCACGCAGGTAACAAACATGAGTTATCCTCGTCAATTTTACCTGACAACCAACAAGGCGGTAAAGAAGTTGCTGCAGTGCGGGTAGCTGTTCCAATAGCTCATCACAAGGCAACACCCGTGTTTTGCTATGTGCCTGTCAAAGCTAAAGTTCCTGATATTCTGGACAGTAATAAAAACGCATGGAAAAATTAATGAGTGATTCCAAACAAGGCAAAGCACAAACCTTTGTTGCGGCTGGTGATGATTTTGTTAAACGCTCAGACTCAATGTCATATCTTAAGATTCTAAAACATTCTAGTCTTTCTTCTAAAAATAGTGCATATGTTCGAACCCATGCAGAACAATCCCAAGCTGCATATAGTCTGGTAATTAGGTATGAAATGCAATAATATTCAAATACAAAAAGGGATCATAGGGTAGAAAAATTCACAGAATAGAATTTGCAAAATTAGTTTACCTAGAGGGCTTGAGTCATCTTTGAAATTGGATATTTGGAGAACAAGTCCCTTGCGGGCGAAGTTTACAAGCTCTTCTCTGAAGGTAGGATCACCCTCTCTCAAAGTCCTATGAAAGACTATCAATGTCTTTATAGCAACCTTTCACATCATTAAACAAGCTGAAGTGAGTTTCAAGATAGTTTGAAAAAAACGTAGTTATGTGATAAAGAAAATTTTTTGTTTAGAGTAAAATTAGGAGATATACATTTCCTCTCTCATTATGAATGGTGTGTTTTGTACCTAAGAATCCTTTAGCCCCGGGCCATCCCTTTGCATAGGGGATGCCATGATTCAAGTGTTTTTTATCTTTTATTTTTGTCAGCTAATGTTTTCTCATAAAGAGGAAAGCAAGGATATCAATTCAGTTACCAACATTATTCAAACACTTACATTATTTTACCATATTATATGAAAAATTTTGAGCTCTAAGTTTGTTTAGCTGCTAGTGTTTTCAAGCTAGAACATGCCAAACCACTAAGTATGTAAAGTACTTACTATCCAACTTCGCGTCTTGGACAGTCTCTTGGAAAGTTTATGAATGCAGTATGCCACATCTGCCCGCTGTTGGTGTGCTGATGTCGCACAGAATATTTCTGCATAGAGTTTAAGGGATAGCAGAGGGCAACAAGAATTAAACCAAAAACAAAAAAAGTGAACAGTGAGTTATTAAAGTTATATCTAGAGTTGGCATCATGGTAACGACTTCATTTTTTGAATTACAAGCATTAGAAAAGAAAACATGCACAGATTGACTAACTTGAAAAAGACCCAACGCTTCAGTGGGAAAAATTTCATGATGATGCATGAAATATCAAAATTGAGAGCATAAAATTGTATTTGAGAAAACTAGAAATAGAAATTAGGTGTATAAACTCACTTCGAACATGACGTTCCTTAGGAGGGAGTTCTACGTGATTGGTAGCCTTTACAATAGCAATATCCAAATCCTTCAACAAGGAGAAGAGGAAACAGAATCAAAACATGAGATAGAAGAAAACCCATTTGAAAGAAGAAAAGAAAAATTAAAAATTTGAGCATTGAGCTAGGAAATTTTAAAAAATAAAAGATGAATTAGAATGGGGAAACCACCTTGTATTCGCTGTTGACCTTGGCAAGGCCCACCTTGATGGAGTCCTTGAGAGCTCCATAGGCCTTTCTAAAGCTCTGAAATGTCCCCATTCATTAACTATGATGTCAATGAAGGGGGGAGAGGAAGAAGAAGGAACAACGTGCTTCTTCCTCTCCTCCTCTTCTTCTTCTCCTGTGACCTTGTCGTTTCTAGCAACAAAAACGACTCTCTCTCTCTCTCTCTCTATCAAGTTTCCCAAAATGTGCGCAGGAGCAAAGAGAAGGGACAGATACTGAAAGGGTGTTTTGGTATAGGTTGTCTTAGTAACTGATTTATGAAATTTGTCAACGGAATTAGGTCATCGGACGAAAGTTTCTACAAAATCCATTTCTTTCTTTTTAAGAATGGGTAAATTACGCTCACTTTGAGATAATGTAAAATAACATTTCATTCTGTTTTTTACTAAAAATAATAATTTATCAGATTGACCACGCTTGACTAACAGATTTTGTTAAAATGCCAACAAAATATGTTTATTAATCATGAATTTAACTATATATAAATTTTTGTAGCATACAATTATTTTTAAATTTTTTAAATAAAAATTAGAACAAGATACCATTTTATTGTTTTAATTTATCATTATTTGGAAATATCCATTGGGGATATATTTCCCACTAAACTGTGAAGGATTGAACTGAAATAAGGCATGTTTGTGAAAGAGCAGGATTAAGAAATACCCATAGTCTTTGCTGGAGCTTTGGAATTGCAGTTATAGGAAAGTAGAAAAAATTTACATGCATTGAGTATTTGTTATCTTTTTTCTTAATTAAATTATAGCATATGGAGGAGATTTTTAGAAGGAGTTAATGATGTAATGGTAAATTAAAATATATATATATTCACGTATTATATTTTTTGAAAATTTGATAATAAACACTTTAAAATCTGCATGTAAATTTTTTCTTGAAAGTAAAGGCATCCAAGTCATGAAGTTATTCACTACTTCACTTCCAACTCTAGCATAATAGAGCTCGAAATTGCATGCACGTAGGGGTGTCAAAACGAGTCGTGGATTGTTGGCTAACCCTTCACCCGTGGGTTTTTAGTTAAAAAAAAAGGCGGTTTTTGGCCTGCTTATTAAGGGCTAGCTCATGACAAGTCGAGTTAGTCATCTTCCTTTGTTTTTTTTCTACTATACATGTTCTCAACAAATACCGATATTATCTTCTTGCATATCATGTGCAAACATTTATTTATACTCGTAATTAGTTGCATGATTTTATTCATGATGGTAAACTTATTAACTTTAAACTTGTTCTATTTTCTTTATTCTCATTATTGTTACTAACTTTGATCTTTATAGATGAAAAAGAAGATAACAGCTCAACAATTGCCCCAAATTTATCTAAACAAGATTTAAATATAATTATTGAAGTTGATTGATTAATCGTTTTGCTTTTAATTTCATGCTATTGCTTTTGTGGAGATTAAGTCTATGATGAAATTTTTTTAAGTATGAAAATTTTAAATAATTATTAAGGATGATTGATTAATAGTTTATATTTTATTTTGTTATGAAAATTTATAATATTTTTATAATTTTATAATTTTTTCATATGTATGCACGTTAAGGCTTGTTTAGCCTACTAGCCCTATAAGATTAGGGTGAAGTTAAAATTTAGAGGCCCTTTTAAGAAATTTGTTTCTTGGCTCCGCTCATTAAGACCCAGCTCGTCAAGGGCCAGCCTATTTTGACACCACTACATGCAACCCACTAGAATTGACTTTATTTAAAGGATTGACCAGACAAGTTGTTAAAATCAAGCGCATAGCATTGTATTAAAAGTTATAGTTGTTAATAAAGGTATACATTTATTTTCTTATAGTTTTTTAAAATCGCATTATATATGGAGGGGTTGTTGTTAAAATCAAGCGCCTAACATTGTATCAAAAGTTGTAGTTGTAAAATAGTTTTTTAGAACAAAACTAATAAATAGTTTTTTATAGAACAAAAACAAAAACAAAAAAACTTGTTCGGATGTAAATTTTAAGAATAATTTTTTTAAAACAAAAAAAAATAGAAAACTTGTTTGGATAAAATACTTCAAGAAACATTTTTAAAAACAAAAAAACTCAGTTTGGTTGCAATAGAACCTAAAAAACTTTAGTGACAAGTTTTTTAAACAATGCATATGAGTTATCTTAACAAACTACATAACAAATTTAAAATATATTTATCATTGTTCATATAAAAAATATTAATGTAGTAATAAATTCTATTGATAAAGATAATTTAAATTACATTGTATATAAATAACATTTATATTACATTTAAAATATTTGACATAAATCCTAACTAAGAAGAATGACGATCACAATATGCTGACATTGATTGTGTCGCTTCAGCATACAATTCTTCTGAATGGTTGTTATTGCTTGAGGTTCCTTCATCTGATTGATCCCTTCAAGACTCTACCTCGAAAGGACTCATGTTCTCCCATTCATCGAATAATTTGTCACGCTGCCCTGGCCATTTACGAATATAATTATGAATTATGTAGTATGCAGTGACTATATGTTGGCAGCAATTTTAAGATTGGAAAACGTGCCTTTAACACTCCAAAGCAATGTTCAATCATCATTCTTAAATGAAAAATGTTTAAAGTTGAACAATTCTTTAGTTGACCAGTAAATTGCATTTGTGTGCATGAATTGCTACTTTTGCCATATTGTTTGTAACACAAGATGTAGTTAATCATTGAGGAAACTTCCCAAGAGTGCAGTACTAAGTGTACTTGAAAGATAACAATATAATGATGATAAATTAGCAAAATATCTTATAGAACTAGTCCGATGACAACACTTTAAAAATTTGAAAACAATATAATATCAATATCAGCAAGAATCAAATAACATTTATTCAAGCAAAACAGCCTCAAAAGTGGGCAAGAATAATTAGAAGGAAACTTCCAAGCAATATGATTCAGCAGGTACAACATGAATTAAAAAATCAAAGAATAACAGGAAGGTCTAGCCTATAAGCCTGCAGATTGACCTATATTTATTTTTATAATATAATATAATATATATATTTTTTATATTTTTTAATCTTATATATTTAAAATATTTTTTTAAATGAAAATATCCAAAACCCTAAAATCTCCAACCTTTCCCCCACTTTCTCATTTTTCAACTCAATCAAAGACTTCGACCCCTGCGTGCGTGTGTGAAGAGTCGACTTAGCTGCCCCCACCACTACTCACCCTCATTGTTGCCAGCTTCTTCTAGAAGTGCCTCCATCGTCAGAAACACCAAATAGGTATCCACGCATGTTTTCATTTCCATTTCCTTTCGGTTTGTGGGTATGGATTCATTTGTGTTTCTGGGATTTTCTTTTCAATGTTAAATATGTAAATTTTAATATTTAAATCACTTTCTTTTTGGATGGTCTAATATGAATTGGCTTGATCCGTGAGCTAAATCTGATTACATGTACTGGGTTTAGTAAAAGATGAAAGCTGTAGCCTCTGTTTCAGGAGGATACCCTATCCTCCTCTCTTATGAGTTCAAGTTCTAATTGGATTCTGAGTACTGGTATATCTGTGGTTTCTTCACACATAAATTCATGGCATGATTTTGTCAATTTTTGTCCTGATTAGTAATCAATATGTTTACACAAAATGATAGTTTTACATTTCTCAGTCTAGAGATTAGTTTTTGGGTTGTGTTTATGTCACGTTGGTTAAGCAACATTGTTGTGTGTAACAGACTGTAATTGATTTGGGCGCTTTTGAACGGCTTCTTTTGAAACAAGACAAAAGCTTAAGTATTTGTGATTAAATTATTTTTATGGGTATTTTATATTTTTGACCTATGAACTCCACAAATAACTGGATGCTATGCCAAAACATGTTTAAAGGGAATGGCTTCTATTTGTTGCACTCAATGATATTCATTTGAGCCATCCTTTTCAGGCAATAGTGAAGTCTTTTGTTTCTTCAATATTACAATTATGAAAGAACAAATAAAAACCCCATGTTGTTTTTTAAGCGCTATGCATGATGAAAGAACAAATAAAAACCCCATGGCCCCATTGAGAATTTGTTTTTATACGTTATTTTAATTTTGGACATACAAGATGCATTCAATTCTGATATGTTGTTTTTGGAGTGGCCCATATCTATGCATCATTTAATGATACTTTCATCGTGAGTATATGCTGCATATCTTTTGTCATTTGAGTTGGCATTCTTTAAAGTATAGTTGTAATTGGCTCATTTGTATGGTTCCAGCATGTAATTGATTTGTCTGGGAGGGAGACCCTTATTCGCATCACTGGTAAGGAGCTTTTCTTTTAAGTTGCTTGATGTAATACATCAAGGACACTAATGTTTATGTGGTGGCTGTTTCTTTTTCCAATTTTTAAACATCATGTTTTTCTTATATATTATATAGGAATAGCTGAATGTACTATGTTAGTGGGTTTTATTATGCATATGAGGATTGGGGATCTGTGTTGAACGAGTGAATGATAAAATACTTATTTTGTACTATTGTTATTGGGAAGCATAAGTCGGACTCACATTGTCCTTTTACTATTATCACATCTCCTTACTAAGCTTGACTATTATCCTTTTAAATTGGGATGAATTATTCAGTCTCCAACTATTAGTTAAATTAAGAATCACATGAAACAAGTTATAACCATGCTCATTATGATTAAGCAGTTGACAGAATAAAATGTAGTTTCTAGTTAATAGGAAAGAGGGGTTATAGAAGATAGAGCATATGAGAAAGGCTTTGGTTCTGTTTTTTTTTTTTTTTTGCCTTTTCCTTTGTGTGAGAGGTAAATGATGTCAGAATTTTGTACCCCACAGATCCATGATTCTTCAAATTTCCATTTCCCAGCCTTCAAGTATGCTTTCTGTTGTTTCAGTTAGTCTTATTTACAATTTTTTATTGGACTTCATTCTATACTATTAGGGGAAGAGATTACCCTTATTCTATACTTCTTTACATGTGCTTGTGCTCTCCCTTTGTCTCTTTGTCCCTCACTCTAGTAGTAAACCACTTTAAAGTAATGTAATGTAACAAACCACAGTAAAGTAAACCACTTTAAAGTAATGTAACAAACCGCTTTAATGAGATTGAACTTAAAGATGGTGGGAAAAAAGCTTTTTGCATCTATTGCAAAAATACATTTGCTACTGGTGGGAAATGCACTAGCACTAGCCATCGTAGAAGGAATTCTGACTCTTGCTTGCAAAAGAAATTACACCAAGCTCGGCATAGGTAGACCACTATTCCTTGTAAAAAATCTGGTTCTGCTGCAAATCCATTTTTTATGCCCAATTCTAAGTATTCCAATAAAAAAAATGAGAGAAATCATTGCTCCTACTATCATGGTTCATGAGGAACCTTTTAGTATTATTGAGAATACTATTTGGAAGTGGGCCTTCCAATATGGAAATCCTGAGTTTCAAAAGTTTTCTCATAAAACAGCAAAAATTGATTACATGGCATCATATGAAGCAGTGAAGAGAACTCTTAAGGCACTATTGAAGAGTGTGAATAAGATTAGCATAACCACAAATATGAGGAGATCAAGTGATCAAATAGCTGAATACATGGTTATCACTGGCCATTTATTGATTCCAAATGGAACTTAAGAAAGAGAGATTTGAGTTTTTTGAAGGTACCAGCTCCAAGGAGTGGGATTGATGTGGCGAATGCAATATTTAATTGCTTGCAATCATGGGAGATTGAAAAAAAAACATTTTCAGTGTTTGTGGACAATGCTTCCTACAATGACTGTTGCATAAGGAGTCTGAAGGACACGTTATCTAGGAGTAATAGTTTAATCCTTGGTGGAAAGTTGTTCCATGTTCATTGCTATGCATATATATTGAATTTGCTAATGCAAGATGGCCTTAGTGAAATTAAAGACATAATTAAGACTTTTGTGAGAATATCAAGTATATTAATCACTCTGATTCAAGATTAAAGACATTTTGTGATATTGTTAAGTATATGCAACTAAAAGAAAGGAAGCTAATTATTGATTGTCCCACCCGATGGAATTCAACATATGAAATGTTGTCAACTTCTTCAAAATTCAAATATGTCTTTCTAGGGTATAAGGAGAGGGAGCCACATTATAATTACTTGCCATATTTGAGGATTGGGAGAAGGTTGAGAAGATTTGTTATATTTTAGAAACTTTCAATCTAGCTACTTATGTTATCTCTAGCAGTGATTATCCCACTACTAACTTGTATCTTGCTGAAATTTATAGAGTAAAATAAGTAATAGATGCTGCAGTAGAGGATACTAATAACTTTATGAGAAGAATGGCTAGGAAAATGAAAGAAAAGTTTGACAAATATTGGGGGGAATGCAATCTATAGATGGCCATTGCTAGTGTTTTAGATCCAAGGTGCAAGTTTCATGTTGTGGATATATGCTTTCCTATAATATATAAGGAAGAATCTAAAGCCAAAAAGAATGTGTAAAAGGTACAGCAAGCTTTGAGAGATTTATATGAAAGTATTTGACTTTGAGTATGAATTTGCCTACTTCAAGTGGTGATGTGGACTCTAGTTCTACCATCTCTTTATCCACTTCCACATCTTAAACTTTAGTTGCCTCTAGATTTGCCAAAATTTTGAGCATGGTGTGTCAAAAGGAAGCTATTCCCCCAGTGAAATCAGAGTTACAAACTTATCTTGAGGAAGGTGTTTATTTATGTGATGATAGTTCTTTTTCTGCCTTTGAGTGGTGGAAAAGTAACAACGTGAAATATAAAATTTTATCAAAGACGGCCACTGACATACTAGCCATTCCCATCTCAACATTGGCTTCAGAGTCTACATTTAGTGCTGGAGGAAGAGTTATTGATGAATATCATGCTAGCTTAACTGAAGAAACTATTCAAGCATTAATTTGTGGAGGAGATTGGCTACGCAACAAGTATAGTTTGAAGGGAAAGCAAAAGGTATAAACTTTAAATATTAAAATTATGATGGTACAATATATATATATATATATATATATATATATATTGGAATTTGATGCTATTATGCTTACATAACTAATTTTTTCTTATGTGTAGGATGTCACAGAATTAGAGGAGATTAAATTACAAATATAAAAATTATCAACCTTGTAATTTTTCTTATTGTCGTTGTATTAATTCGGCTACTGTAACTCTATTGTTGTTGAATGATTGATGAATTTGTTATTATAAATTGTTGTTATTGTTGGTACATATGTTATTATAAATTGTTGTTATTAATTGGTGAATGTTCTAGTTACTACAGTTTAACATTGCACAGATTGTTATTATGTAGGCTAAAAATAGGAATTGGCTTACATTTGGCCTATAAGGCCAGGGCTTATTTTTGGCCATTTTCTTAACAGGCCTAAATAGGCTGACAAGTCAAGTTAGGCTTACCAAATTTTATAAATAGGTCATGCCAGTCTTTTTTTTTCCTACAACAAGCCAACAAGTTAGGCTCAGTGTCACAACGTGACGGCCAGTGAAAAGCCATCGCTTTATGACTTTGGGGCGCGTGAGGGAAAACACAGAAAAAATGGAGTCGCCACTAATTAATTAGAAGGATAATTGGGATCCTAAAAAAATAAGGAAAAATGGCCCTCGGAACCAGAGGAAGGGTTCGGGAGTCTAATTACGCGTAGGGAAGGTGTTAGGCACCCTACAACGTCCGT
>JASKGM010075367.1:0-15425 GCA_034509205.1 Ceratonia siliqua
AAAAAAATTTATGATATAAAACTTAATTAATTAATTTTAAAAAATAAAAAAAATTTTAAAAAAAATCAAAAAAATATAAAAAAAAAAATTATAAACTCTCCTTTTATTTTAGGATGTGAATTTTATTTATCCAACTGTTGAAACTAAAATAATTAATATATTTATATTGCATATCAAATTTGCACACACACATATCTTAATATTTCATTTTAGGATGTGAATTTTATTTATCCAACTGTTGAAACTAAAATAATTAATATATTTATATTGAATATAAAATTTGCACACACATTTGCACACGCACACATACCCACTCACACATACGCCTAGGCACACACATAGAGACACGCGCACAAAGATAGATATTAATATTAGAGTAAGAATTGATACATTTATATATTTTAATATTTCATTTTAGGATGTGAATTTTATTTATTTAACTGTTGAAATTAAAATAATTAATATATTTATATTGCATATCAAATTTTAAAATGATCGGATAACAATTGATTAAATAATGTATTGTTACTTATATTTGAATATTATATTATATGTTAAGTTTATAAGGTATTAACAAAATAAAAAAATATTTTAAATAGAACAAATTTTGAGTGATCTTCGTAATATCAACTTTTAATCTAATTATGAATTTTGTAAAAAAATCATCCTATAAAATATTATACAATGCTGTTGGTTAAGATACATGTATTAAATTAATTAAAAAATAAAAATATGATTTATTCAAAATTATTCAAAATTATAAATTATAAATTATATGGGTATAATCTATCTAAAACTTTTTTTCAATGAGTCAATTATAAGTTGGCAAAGTGTCATTTATATATGTAGGAAATTCAACGAATGCACTATAATCAGAAAGCAGTGTAAATGCAACAGTGCTTCCCACTTTCCTCTGCCTCATTCATACAAAAAAAAAATACAAATTAGAAATTCTTTTCCTTATACATTGCATCCCTTAGCCAAAGAAAGAAGACTACAAATATTAGTGGGGATTCAATGATTCAGTTGCCACTAAGTTTACGTCTGTTATAAAATCACTTTAAGAAAAAGTTGTTTTTGAATAATCGCTTTTATGATGTATATAACATTATTTGTAAAGTATAGTAAGTTATTCATAAATGATTGTTTTGAGAATTAAGAATATCAAATTATGAATCAGTGCCTATTTGAAAATCTATTGTAAGAGTGACGTACGGGCAAATTTTGTTGAACTCAAAGGCTATGAAAAGACATGCACTTCGGTCAGAAAAATAAGATTTTTTTTAAGAACATATGCTCTTCTTTTCAGATTGAACGTTTATCGAGCACGCTTGTAATTACACTAATATATCTATCTATAATTTATTCATATACATGCCAATAACTTTTACTAAGTGTTTAATTTGAATCATTAATTTTTAATTTAATGATTATAAATTAATTTTTTTACCTATCGTAATAAGTCATTTTTATCATAAAATTAATCTTTCCCCCACACACATATATAAATTGTTAATTTTTTGAGTGTATGTAGAAAAATAAGAATTTTTATGTTCGTAGTTGGACCAAAAAATTCGCATATCTTTTTAAAGGACACAATAAATATAAAAGGCATTGTTATTTTTTTAAAATTTGTGTTTTAAAAAAATTACTTAAATGTTTTTACTTTTATTAAGTCCTTAAAATAAAATAATCAAAATACCATTATATTTATTATATATTTCAAATGGAGAATGATGGTTATTTGTGCCTATTGAAATTTGAAAATTGTTAACATCCACAATACAATAAGAAAGTTAGCAATATCTTACATTTATATAAAAAGGGAAGATTAATTAATATCAGTGTAAGAATTAACACTTAAATTTCTCAATGTCTCGTTATAGAATTAAATTTTCATTGATCTAATTATTGAATTAGATGTTATTATCATGTTAATTTTTCAAGCCAATTAATTTTGTAAGAGTCAAGATAATAATAAAGAATGCAATCAAATAATTAATTTGTTTTAATATTTAAAAATTATATTATATGTTAATTTTATAATATTTTGTATGATACATAAAATAACTTTAGATTAATGCAACATTCTTTGAGTATGATGGAGTTTTTAATCCAAAAGGATTTGGACTTATGGGATGGATTCAAGAAACCAAATGGGCACAAGACTCATATTGTAATTTCATATTCATTTTTGTCCCTATATATATATCTAAGATTTTTTTATACCTAATGGTATATTGTTATTTTAAGATGTGATTAATTAAGGTATTCCTTATTTAATATATCAGTCGGCATAAGGATCTCAATATCTAAAAAGTTATAAATTTTAAAAGCCTAGTGGTATATTTTTATTTTAATATGTCATGATAATATAAGATACTGTAATATTTAAAAAGTTTAATTTTTATTATAAATTATTAATTAAAAATATAATTAGTATTTATAAAAGTAATAACAAATTTAAGAACATGATATTCTTATTATATTATAGTATAAGATACTAACAAAACAGTGACATCTTATACTTTTACATATCTTAAATACCAAGCACATTTGTATATGTCTTGGATGCCATGAAAATAGCGATGTAACAAAGGCTTTTTTGTATTATTGAGTAGAAACTGCTTTAATTATCAACTTTCATAGTTAAACTACTAATTATGCATGTAATGAACTAGCTTTGATAACTTTTAATTTTTACAGATAGAAACTTTAAATAGAGATAATTTGATTTAGATAGTTTTAGATACATTGTATTTTATAATAGTATTTTATAAAAAATAAATTTAATATCTCAAATAATTCTAAGACACAGTCTTATGATTGTGCCGAAGAAAACAGTAATTAAAATATCTTGCAATATCACTATAGAATATGATATAAAAAATAATTTATACATCTTATATTATAAAATTTCATACCTTAATATTTAAAGTACCATAAAATCCAAAATTTTATGGTACCAAATGCCTCCTTATCTCATCACTCACGGAAGAAAAAAGTAATTAAAATATCTTACAATATCATTATAGAATATGATATAAAAAATAATTTATACATCTTATATTATAAAATTTCATACCTAAATATTTATAGTACTATAAAATCCAAAATTTCATGGCACCAAATGCCTCCTTGTCTCATCACTCACACAAGTGACCCACCACAAGTGATGAGAGATTAGCCACCTCCTCATCACATAAGGTATTCGTGCCTGAGGTTTCCTTTTTATTTGATAGATGAAAATTTTAAGAGGGAAATTTCAATGTGAGAGTATACCATAAGTTTCAATAAAGACTTATTGTGGTACTTACACTTACTGGGGAGGATTGCTGGCAATTAAAATCGAACTTAAACCTTTCAAATAAAGTGTTTCGATATTTATCATTTGAATAAATTCCATTAATATATGTGCCTGATTTTGAATAAACAGATTTGGAAGCATGCAATTATATGAACATGCTAGTAAACATGTGTAGCCAAGAACTTGGCCACCAAAAAATAAATAAATAAATAAAAATATAGCTAAATACTACACATATGGTATCATACAAATATGGACAAGGTAGAAGGAAGAGGTTCCTATCCTCAAGCTATGTTTCACTATCAACGTCACTAAAATCACCCCAAAAGGTACAACCACAAACCTAATTAACTCCATAGACAAGACATAAATGTACTAATGCCTGCAACTCCAAGCTAAAGACAACTGAGAACATGTCTTCGTCATCATCAAGATGGTGCAGGGAATGAAGAAGGTCATGTTTGGTATCGTAATGTTTTTTGTGGGCGCTGGTGTGACAACGAGTTGAATCGTTTTCTAGTTATTGGACAAAGTATAAATTAATATTAATTCAGTACTGTTACTTGACTAGGTATTTAATTGTGAGACTGGATATTTAGTCATTCATAAAAATGAATTGAGGAATTCAATTATAGTTTTCTAAATATTCAATTGTGAGACTGTGTATTTAGTCATTCATTAAAAAGGAATTAAGAGATTCAGTTATGGTTTTCTGGGTATTCAACATTACTCGGATGAGAATTCAGTATGAGAATGAGTATTCAATTGTGTTGAGAGAATATGTTATTATTATTTATATGTCAAGTTAACGGGTTAAAAAGTAACATGTGGTGTTGGTACTTACCAATTTTAAGTGGTACTGAATAATCCCCGACAAAGAATATATATATAAAAGCTATAATTACTC
Organism: Ceratonia siliqua; assembly: GCA_034509205.1. NCBI lineage: Eukaryota > Viridiplantae > Streptophyta > Magnoliopsida > Fabales > Fabaceae > Ceratonia > Ceratonia siliqua. Next base: position 4,215 of record JASKGM010075367.1, read on the forward strand.
AAAATATTGTAATTAAATTTCATAATTCTAATCCGAATCATAGTTTTCCTTTAGTATAACAGCTATTTAATCTCTTAAGTTAAAAAAAATCACTAAACTAAACATTTTCAAATTAAGAAGTACATATCCTTCTATAAGTTGTAGACTTGTAGTCCATGAAAGTGGTTGCTTGATGCCTTGCTTAGCGCCTAAGTCATAAACATATGCTTCTTACAGACAAGTTCATATAGTAATATTGAATTTATGGATATTCTGAGTTAGAAAACTAAGTAATAGATCGAAGTCAAGTGATATTCAACTCAACTTCCGAAATTCATAATTAATTTAACATACAACTAATTAAGTAAGCAAGAGGACTCTCCCAATCCAACTAGCCTGCATTAAGAAACTATTTCTATTAAAATTGAGGATAGGAAGTCCAACTATTTTATATAACTCTTTGTCAACTTTATTACAAATACTGAGATCTCTTTTTTCCAATTTGAAAACCTTTTATAGAACCTTTTGAAGGCATAATTAATTGATAAGCCTCAGTAGAAAAATCAAATTGATAGTGAAGGAGAACAATTTAGCGATGAGTAAGAAGAGGAAAATTGTACATTTGTCACATAGAAAATGATAACATTAATGTATCAATATCTTCTAATAACCCTTCTTATGAAGAATTACTTGATACTTTTGAATCGCATGTTGAAAAAGAAAATTGATGACTTTTTAAAACAATTAAAAAATGGTTTTAAACAAGCAAGTTGATGGTTTGAAAGAAAAAGCAAATGTTTTCAACAATAACGTTAATTTGATAGTTAATAATTAATACTTCTTTTGAAATTTCTACCAATGCTAAAAGGATGATATTAACCAAAAGAAATATAGTATTTGAAAACAATATTAATGAGCAAAGTTTACTCAAGGCAGAAGAAAAAAATTAGATGCTTTTGTCATACCCCAAATTAGGAGAGTGATTGCACGGTGCATAGGGAGTATCCTATGCCCCGAAAGCCTAAGATGCAGAATCAATATGCATGTGCAATTTGTTTGAAAAATAGTTTAGGTGTTTTTATTTAAAAATTTGACCGAGTGTTCCTAATAAATAGGACGTCTCCCCAAACGTTCATGTCAAATATCCAATAGGGAGCTCAACTCCAATAGTAAATCAGAGTCTCAGTAAGTAATCCTAATAAAGGCTCATCCTTGACATCAAAATATCGAAACATGATAAAAATCTCAAAACAATGCAATAAAAATAATGTTTGGTGGATCCATGTTGACATGAGTGGAGGTAATTACCCCCACAACTTCAATTTTTTTTTCTAATTAATATATGTATAAAAAAAATTTTGTCCCCATAAAAATTTAGAAGTTGTCCTCATATGAGTTAAATTTTTATCAAAAATTTAGTTGTATCATATTAATTCCTTTTAGATATAATTCAAATAACTTGATGTGCTTAATTTTTATACTATTTATACTATAATTTTACATTTAATTTTATGTTAGCTTGTGTTTAATTTCCTTATTTATTAGAATTTTTATTTATTTTGTTTAATTTTTATTTAAGAATGAATAAAGTAAAGAAAATATAAAATTTTGCTTCTAATTGTAACATTCAAAGTCTAATATTTGACAAGTAAGGAAAAAGAACATTAAGAATTTCTTTAAAAAAGAAGAAGAGCTAAACGAAACTTTGTCGTTTACCTTAGTGCTATATGTAAAAATATTTATAGTATACTTTTTGCCCACACTAATTAATTTTTATGGGTCCGCCACTAATTCTAATGACTTCAAGAACATCTTAATCAGTATGTTTGCTTCCAGGAGTACCTTGCCAAGTGAGATGTGGCAAGTCATGCTGCAAAAGGGTGGGTCTAATTGTCTTCTAAATTTAAGATAATAAATATAAAGGTGTGAGTCCACTAACTTAGTGAATAAAAAGGTACCTAACAAGACTATAGGACATCACACAAAAATAATGGGATAAATAATTGATACTAATAGATTAAAATAACTTTAATTTAATTTCAAAACATAACTTGACCGGATGACATATTCAATATAATCAGAATATAATAACTAAATGACCTTAAAAATAATAACCACAACAAACATAACAAATTTAGCAGAGATCAGAGAATGTCTCGTATGATAAATGTATAATGCAAATAAAAATATTAGCACACATGATTGGTATTCACACAATATTTACAGCATCCCATGGTTGACAATCACACATATAATATATATATATATATATATATATATATATATAATAAAATAATACGAAATATAAATATAATGCACAACAAGCACCAGTGAACTTGTCAACTGGTCAGAAAAATATTTCAGGGCTAATTACTTTGGTCTGTAAGCCCTAAGAGAGATATTGAAAACTTTTAACAAATAGGTTCTTTCAAATAAACAAAAATTCCTGGTAAATAGAGTGCCTGCAGTAAAAAAAATTGTGTGTTCTATGTGCAAAACGACACTCGGGAGATAAAAAATATATAAGGGGCGGATTCCAGGTTAGGTCGTCAGTAGATCAATCAGAAACGGGTCAGGTCTACAGTGAATAATTGCGATGGAACTGAGTTAGTAGGAATTTGCGTTGGAACCAAGTTATCAGTTGGCCGATCAGTACATTTCCTCGATATGCGTGCCTATCCCTGTTTGATCTTCTCTGATTTTGGAGACTCATGAACCTACAATGTTTTGAAAGACACTCTCACAATTAAGTTTAAATTAGCTGACTTCAAAATCTTGATGACAAATACTCTTAAGGGTTGTTTTGGTTTTACTTGGAAAGAAAGATGTATTTTTATTTTTTAGAGGCTAATTTGGGATATGATTTTATCAAAAGAAAAAAAAATCTAAAAATTTCTTTCTAAAAGCCATCTTATACACAAAAATAGCTCTAATATAACTTGCACCACTATAGTAAAAATGGGCATTGTAGTGTAAACAAAAGGGTATATATTTCATGTTGGTTTAAAAGAAAGCAATGGTCTGTAAAACTTTTTAGTAACTAGATCTAACGATCAAAGGATGTTTAAATATTAAAAGCAAAAAGTGATTTTGGGGTTATTTGGAACGATTTTTGTTTTATTATTTTTAAAAGTTTTTGAAAATAACTTTAAAAAATAATTTTATAGAACAAAAAAATAAAAAACTTGTTTGGGTAAAAAAAATTTCATCAGTTGTTTTTTGTATTTTTTTTAGAAAACAAATAAAGAAAACAAGCCAAAATATAAAAAAATTATTTTTATTTTTTTGTTTTCTAGTTATCGTTTTCAGAAACAGTTTTTAAAAATAACTGATGAAAATAGTCATGCAAACAAATTTTTTTATTCTCACAAAATCAAAAAACAAAAAAATAATTTTTAAAAACTAAAACACACAGTCCATTTATTTTGTATACATTCTTTAGAAATTCAAATTAAGTTATTTTTTTAACATGACAGTACATTATAAAAAATAGAATTCCTACAAATCACCTAAATCTCTTACCACTACACCACACCTAATAACTTAGTTACAAATTTTTAACCTTGATGGTGGATGCTCCAAACACATTACAAGAGAGATAAATCAAAATTTATACATATCATTCACACCTAAAATCCATTGGCATGTTACTTTTGGTGATTGGAGATAGCAACAACTAAAGGAAAATAATTATAAGGAAGAAAAGCAACAATAAAGACTCAAAAAATTCATAGGATCTTCGGTTAACATAATCTTTCTCCATCTTCTAACTCCAAGAACAATATTATCGTATATACTTTTTCCTTAATTTTAAAAACAAACAAACAAAGTTATCAAATGAAGAAATTATAAGTTGCAAATAATTAAATTAGCTCTGATATATCAATAGTCAAAATAGTTTTGAAATAAAATGATTCTTGACATAATATTAGAGTTTATATAATTGCACTTTTTGTCTTAACTTTAAGAATCATTTCATTTCAATATCATATTTCAAAAACAATATCATATTATATACTTTTCCTTAATTTAAAAAAAAGGAAAACAAAATCAAAGCTATCAAATGAAGAAATTATAAGGTGCATATAAATTAGCTGTAAATGTAAGATGAAGACTATGGGTCACTCGGTGTGAGTGTGACAATTTCTGTTTGCTTGTCTGTAATGTTTGAAACAGGGTAAGATAAGTGGGGATCTGTTGGGTGTTGGATTAGTGTACGCGCGTGCAATGTTTGTTATATGTGGTTTTACTGTTAGTGTGGCAGGAAGCAGTAATGACTTGATGGGTCTCTGCCCCAAGTAATTTAATAATTGAATGACTCATTCATTGATGTGGTGCCTTCTCTCATGTGTGTATATATATATATTTTTTGTATCATGGGTAATTTTCATTTCGTATAATGAGTCCTTATATTCGGTGTGATTTTCACTCTCATTTTTTTTTTATAAATATGATCTATAAATAATATAATAAAGACAGTACGTTCATACAAAAATTTCTACTTTCCTTTCCTTTCTTTTAAGCTTTACATCCCTTGTTGTCTTCTCAACAAAAGGATCATTCACAATTAATCAACTAGGGCATGGTCCTTCTGCATGTCGTATCTGTTTCACATGCCAAGGAACACCAACCTATCTGTTAGACTAATGTCCACAGCTTCTTTGATATTCATAAGATATTAATGTCTTATTACATGATAAGATTGAAGTAGGACATGGTATACCATGCATGTGGATATCAAAAAATTTCCCGGATAATGCTATTAATTTCATAAATTTTATTTACAAATTGATTGAAATGATTGTGTTTAAATTTAAATAATTTCACTTATTTTTTTTTAAATTTTATATACAATGACCTTAGTAATTTATGCACATTTTTCTTAATAAAATTTGTGCAAACTACTAATATAAAGTTAGTGGTATATATCTCACATCTCCAGAAAATTAGGTTAATAATGTAAGTAAGTAAATGGCTTTATCAACTTTCACCCTAAATTATATGTTGTGTATTTTTTTATAATTGTTGATTTTTATATTAAACATGAGGATTTTAAATGTGTATGTATCTTATATATACTTTAATATTTTATATTCAGATATATTTCAAGGTAACTAAAAAAATCTATGATATATTGGTATATAATTGAAGCTGTTTTAACCTTTTTATATTTAAATATTGATATATAATTATGTTAAAGAATATATATATATATATATATATATATATATATATAATAAATAGGTTTATTTCAGATCATTACTTGCACTTGTCACCTTGAACATAATTCTTGTTCAATTAAGTTAAGTATCTTGGTAATGATTAATTAAATGGATTGCAAAATATCAACCTATATCTATGGATAACTTGATAGCGCGAACCTGTTTTGTTTAGATTATTATCAAATAACTAAATGTTTAACCCCAAGGGACTGATTAAGGATATATATTCTCTATTTTGATTTTTTCGGTTCAAACTTTATTAGGGTGCTTAAGAGAATTTAATCTCCTAAATACACTAGATTAATATAAAGATACACTCTTAAGATTGTTCGAAAAAAAACATAATTTCAATTAACGTTGAAGTTGGCCTGAGGAAACCTTTACCCTATAAACAAAAAATAATAACAATTGAATGGTTTATGAACATTCTAAATACATATTTTCAACAATAATTTATTAAATGTACTTCACTTTCTAAATTTCAAGTTACTTTTTTTCTTTTCTTTTTCACATACCATTCAACGCAACCCAAAACTTGGAAAGATATAAAGAAAAAAAACAAAAGCCAAAAATTTTAAAAACAAATATGTATATATAACTGAATAAAAGACAGACCTACCCTTTCGTTTTCATTGTTTCCAATCAGTGTTATACTTATACCACAACAGTAGAGTATTCTTCAGTTTCTTTCCTTATTGGCTCTGTTGCTTCCTGCATATGATGAAAGGGCAGCATGTCTTCTCTTGATTTCTGCATTTCCTATACTGCCATAGTTGGTGAAAAAAGACCCATCAAAATTAAAAAAAATTCTATCATCATATAATATATATATGCCAAATTGATCATCTGCCATGTCACAATTTCCATTACTAATTACCGTTCTTTTTAGTCTCAGACTGATCTAACATAATATATATATATATATCTGCCAAATTGATCATCTGCCATGTCACAATTTCCATTACTAATTACCGTTCTTTTTAGTCTCAGACTGATCTAATTTTTATTATGTTTTCTTGAAGTGAACTCATGGGGCTAGTGTTGTTTATTTACTTTTCCTTACCAAATTCATATTTAATTTAACCGATTTTTAGTATTTCTAAGAAAATAAAAGGTTGTATTATCCATGTTTGATACGCTAGTATTTAAAGTGTTTAAAAACACGGTATGTCTCTATTTTTCTAATATATCATTACCACTTAAAAAAATATGGGAATCTCATATTTTTGCATTTTTTCAACTTGGTGAAAAAAGTTAGATTGTGTCATATTTTTAACAATTTTCAATTATAATATCAATACGAATAGTTTAAATAGCATAATATAATGGCTAAAATATGCAAACGTTTAACTTTCAACTTAAGAGTTGTGCAGTTTACTCACATGTGCTCCATAAATTAGCAATGTATTTTCTAAACTTAAGATTTTGTTCAATTTAATTTCATCGTTAACTTTTTCGTTAAAGTGACTCTATCGAATTATCTTGTCTAAGTTGAAGAGGGTTATTTATATTTTAACCTTAACTTTTTAAAAAAAATTATGACGGGATTAAATTGAATAGAATCTTAAATTTATGAGATACATTATTAACTTTTAAAGTATAGGGAGTAAATAATTACGCAACTCTCTAAGTTGAAAGGAATTCCTTATATTTTAGCCTAATATAATTATACATTAAATATATAAAATATGTTAGAATATAAAATACCAAATCATGATTAAGTGTTTTTGAAAGTTCAAAAGAAACTTCAAATTTATTCAGACAGAAGTTCATGACAATCTATATCGAATCTTATAATATCATGAAAGGCACTAATGGACATAAACATAAGTCAGCTCAAGGACACTTGTGTATGCAGAATCAGTTAAGAAATGAACCTTAGAATGTCAAATCTGTTTCACATATGAAGGAACACCAAGTTAAAATCCTTTGATTTTAGCAACTTACCTATGTATCTAGTTGGCTTCTTCTTTATAGAAAATCCTAGGGCACATCTCAATGTTACATGCCCTGTCAAATTATCTCACAAACCTTAGACTCTTGTGCACACATATCAATGCGTTCGATCGAGTGTCTCGTCGTTCACTTTTATAGGACTAGTACTATGCTTCATTTACCATAATCAATCAAAACGCAATTGAACAAAGGTATCTAACTTTCGAGGTTAAAAGTTTTAGTTTCAGTGACAATTTGGCAACATTTATTTTGAGATTTTCCCTTGGACTTTTGTACAAATTCACCTTTAACTACGTACCATAAAAAAGACATTGTGTAATTTGTGCACTATAAACCTCGTGAAGAGAGAAATGTCTCCCACCTAAAGTCCGATGAGTAAGTTAAAATGTCCTTGTAATTAAGTTCATTGTAAGATAATAACAAAATCAGTCTCTGATGATCATGAGTCTCTGATTATCATGTCAGTGGAAGTCATTTTGCTCATAGTTATAGGTAAGTATAGAATAGATTAGTTACATTAGAGAATAGACCAGATAGAACTCTTCAAATGGCGAAAAGAGACAGAGTTCCATAAAATATGACGTGATTTCAGAAGGTGGTTACTGGGAGATGGTTACTTTTGGAGTGTGCAATCCACCTGATCGAGGTCGTTCTTCTCATGCCAAACCTCTTCAATGGCCTTTTCTCTTAGAGTTTGGGCCTGTTTACTCTGTTGAGCTGAGTTTATGAGAGCTAATGGAGCTTAGGACATAAAAAAATTAAATATCAAAACCTATCAAATTTTAAGATAATTTTTGGTACACAAAATATATCAATATCAGAGGAGTATGAAACTTAAATGTGAAATATAAACCTTGATAATTATCTTCATTACAAGCCGATTTTGTGGTGAGAAATTAGGTTATGGCCGAAATTTAATATGGTATAAGAGTTATTGGGCAATCCAATAGATAGATCTAGGCACTCCTATTACCGTAATAGGGAGAGCGGTCTATCACCACCTCCGAAGTGAGGAGGAATATAAGACTTGGTAATCTTCTCTTTTATAAACTGATTTGTGAGGACGATGCGATCACCACCTCCAATTTGTATACTATTATTCTTAAATCTTTACCTAATAGTTTAATTTTGTAAGATTAAATATTTCTTAATATAATATTTAAAGTCCTCGTTATGAAGTTATCGACATAATTATAATTCTTGTTTGATTTAGTGATCTATTCTTTCATTTAAGGTAAATTTCAACACAAAATATGGATATTGGCTTGTATATTTAATCCATTATACTTAAATTTAAAATATTTTATGTAATGATGTCATAAGATTGCTTTTTTTTGTCTTTAATTAATGGATTTTGTAGTTTTAGATTGTATACGATAAGAGTATTTTAGATAAAGTTGTATCGTCAATCAAGATTAATTTTTTTTTAAAACAATCTTGAGGACACACACATATATTTAAAAAAAATATATCTGAACTGTGAAAATATTGAAAGAACTACATCATTAATATATGTATTAGAGAACATGGCTTTGAACATTTTGAGAATAACTACTAAGAAATACTTAAAGAAATTACCACTCATTAAGGGATTGATATTATTATTAAGTTGTGATTAGTTTGATCCAACAACAAATAGATGAACAAGAATAACAATATATAGAATTTTTGAAGTTGCTCAACTTAGAGATATATTAAAGTATTAATCTTTTTTATTGATGAAGTAATTACTAGCTTTGAATATAACTAATTATTAAAATAGTTAGAAGGAAAAGACGAGAGCAACACTATTGACTTGTGGTTGCTGTTAAAACCTATTAGGAAAGCTACCACTTATCACCATGTTAGCACTTTTGATTCTCCTATTCCTACAAATCCTCCTTAATTGTTGTTGCTATCTTAACTAGTTATTAGTTCAAATCTGTATAGCTATACTACAACTCATTGTAACGTTTCTTTAGTCCTTATTAGGAAGCATAAGTCTAGGCTTGATTAGGGGTTTTCAGCGGTTCGATTTGAACCGCTGAATCAACCAAATCAAACCAGACTAACATTCAAACCGAACCAAATCACATAATGTATGGTTTGGTTTGGTCATTTTTTTAGCAAAACCGACTATCTGTGGTTCGATGTATGGTTTTAAATTTCCAGATCATCGGTTTAATCGAATTGAACCGAACCGCAAATATATATATATATATATATATATATATATATATATATATATATATTACATAATTAATGGTTTAATACATATTTTTACTTTTTACATATCTCCATTTTTAATCAAAAGTTGAAACTGAGAAGTCAGAAAGCAAACTCAAAATTGGAAATGGAAACCTAGGCTTCGAGTCTTCGACTTTGAGTTCTCCAATCTCCAGTTTTGAACTCATCTTTGAATTGTTATAAATTCTTCTTCATTGGATGTGTTTGATGTTTTTGATTTCGCTCTATGGGTTTTTGAGAGATGATTTCATCAAATACCAGAAGTTATAATTTGGAATTTTTTTTCAATCATTTTTCAATGGTTCATTTGGAAACCATACAATTTAAGTTATGGTCTTTACATTTACTATTAGTTTATCAACTAAGTTGATATTTTTAACTTCTTTCTTATAGAAAGGTAAAGCTTTTTTATTATTTTTGACAAAAAGAAAAAAAAAGTATAGATGATCCAAATATCAACTTGGATAAGTTTGAAATACCAGAAGTTAGAATTTGGCAATTCTTATTTGCTTAATTGGTAGGAAACTCGAGTAAATGGACCAAGAAAGTCTTGTAGTCTTTGTAATTGCTTATTATAAGAACAAGGTACTTCAACAGTTTTTTTTTTGTCTTTCTTGTTTCGATCTGTAATCTGGTTTCTTATATTAATCTTTTGGCAACACTTCTTGTTGCGTTAGCTTGCTTTCTTGAAGAGCACCCCCCGCAAGCATAACTAAAATTTCTTCATGGGTCAAATCGCATAATGGAACCGAATAATAGTGGTTTGGTTCAATTCAGTTTTGTCTTTAAAATTTGCATTAACTGAACCAAACCAAATCGTTTTCCATTGTATGGTTCGGTGTGCAGTTTTGTTCAAAACCAAATCAAACCACACCATGCACACCCCTAAGCTTGATATTGTTTTATTCTTCTGTATATACACTACAAAAAAATGACTTTTTGTGACGAATTTTTTCGTCACAAAAAGTACTAAAAGTCGTCACTAATGATATTTAGTGATGACTTTTCAACCTTTAGTTACGACTATAAGGCGTCGCTAATACCTCGTTGCTAAAGGTTTTTTGTGACGAAAAAACAGATTCGTCACTGAAAGTAAACTTTTTGTGACGACTTTTAAGCGTCACAAAAGATATAGATTTAGTGACGCCTATATGTTGTCACTAAAGGTGCCTTTAGTGACGGTAATTGTCATCACTAAAAGTTTTATTGACCCAATAATTTATTGAATTTTTTATAAGTCGTAACTAAAGTAATCTTTTATGATGACATTGGTCGTCACAAAATCCACTTTTTGTGATGACATTTAAATGTCGTCACAGTAGGTGATTTTTGTGACAATAATAATGTCGTTACAGAAATTGCCTTTTGTGATGACATTTCAAATGTCGTTACAGAAGGTGGTTTCTGTGATCATAATAATGACGTCACAGAAACCACTTTTTGTGATGACATTTGAATGTTGTCACAGAAGGAGGTTTTTGTGACGTCATTATTGTTGTCATAAAAGGTGAATTTTGTAACAATAATAGACATACTTTTGTTGTGACTAAAGCTTGTTTTTGTGATGACATTGTAATGTCGTCACTATAACTATTTTTTTTAACAAGAAAATTCTTAATTTGAAACCATTTTTGTGACGATATTAACATTGTCATCACTAAAACCCTTTTTTTGTGATAGTTTTATTTTCACAAAAATCCCTATATTTTATTAGAATTAACTAATATATATATTTGAACCTGTTATAACATAACTGGACAGCTTGATTGAACAACATAATATTTCAAAATACATAAAATTTAAAAATATATGTTTCAATCAACAAAAG
>JASKGM010075378.1:0-15424 GCA_034509205.1 Ceratonia siliqua
TATTATGTGGTTTGATTCAAATGGTACGATATTGAATAATTAAGGACAATATATATGTTGCACCATTATGACTTACATCATTTTCGTGAATAATTTTTGTATTTTATTATTAATTATTAATTTTTTTGATTAGGCCCTTTTAAGCCCGTTTAGGCCCTAAAGCCCTAGAGGGCCGGGTTAAGGCTTTCAAATAGAGGTTCGACAAAAAAAGGATTTGGCCGGCTCGGCCCGTTTTTCTTATAGCCCGAGGAGGGCTGGGCCGGGCCGACCTTTTTTGACAATGCTAGTTTTCTGGTCCAAGTTGTTTTAATTATTATCCAAGTTTATTGTGATAGTTAGTCTTTATCACAGGTTATGTTTAATTCTGAAATTGTCTTGTTTACTTTTATCCTTTGTAATGTAATTTAGATAAAATATCTAGTTCATATAACTAGTTTTATACATGTTGTTTATAATGTCTTGGGATGATGTATAATTATTCATTTCGAAACCTTGAAGAGATGCGGCCGCGTGGGTGTGTGCTTTCCCTTTTGTGTTAAGATAAGCTGGGATCTTGTGTAAAATTAGACTCTTAACCATACTCTGTATTTAGGAATTGTTGCTGCATCCATTGGTATTAACCATACTCTTCACGTTTAGGATTTGATCTTAAAAGCAATCAATTAGCCATGTTTTATATTAAAAATAATAAAAAATAATAATAGTATATATAATAACCATAAGGAATCCGGGTCAGTATTTCAGAAAAGAAAAGCTTGAGTTATGCTTCTTCTATTGGTTTCAAAGTAAATAATAAAAGAAAGGAAAGAGTCCATGTTGTTGTGGGAAATTTATCTTGCAATAGTTGTTCAAAGTGGGATCCATCTTCCATAGTTGGATATCATTTTGGATAATTCTCCCGAATGTAACCTTGTACACTCAGATTTTGGGGAAGGGTTCATGAATCCCTTAATTTAATGTTTGTGTTGCACTTTGTGTTTTCACTAATTTAGCTCAATTTGCAAATTTTGTTCTATTTTAGGCTTAAGTCGGATCATGCATTTGGTCTTGTTCTCTTTATTTTCTTTTTATTATTATTATTTCTTTACTAAATGCATAAGTGGGATGTCCGATGCACCCAATTAGATTTCCTATGAATCAAATAGGACGAAATGGCCTTTTTTTTTTTTCTTTTTTAGGCTCCAAGGACCGTTGGGAATGAAGTTAGATATTCAAGCTCCAAAGGCCTAGTGATTTGGAAAAAGGGTTTCCTCGTGATATATTAGAAGACCCAAAATTTAGGTGGTTCAAAAATTGGGTTCCAATGGCTTAAAAGGCTTTCTTTCGAAATGACAAAATAAGGCTCTAAAAGTTCATTTTATATGATTTTAAGGGTTTAGGTGAGTTAATAAAACAAATTTCAAAAGCACCTACACCTTCTTTCTCCAAATTTGTACCTAGAAAAGCCCTAGCAAAGTTGTCCCAGTTTCTATATTTTTTTGAAATTAGGTTTTGCCCCCTTAGCTTTTAGAAATTATGTTCTAGACCCTTAGCTTTTAGAAATTACGTTTTGGCTTCCTACATGCCAGAAATTATGTTTTGACCTCGTAATTTTTAGAAATTACATTTCAACCCTAATTTTTTGAAGTATTTATTTTTGACCCTATGTTTTTAATAATTGTATTTTGGCCCTAAAGTTTTTGAAAATTTTACTTGGGTCCCAAAAAATTTTGAAGTATCTGTTTGTTTTTGTTATATAAGGAGATTAGAATTTGATCTGTAGTAATGAATTTCCATCATTTCTTACTTTTTTTTCTTGTACATTATATGTAGAACTGTTCTCCTATAATGGTTAGGCTAACGTGAAAATTTATTTTCCCTATAGACTTAATTTTTCATAAACAATATATGAAAAATTATTTTTTTATATTGTCTTGAGCTTTATATGAAGATTTGTTCTTCTGTACTGTTTTATTTCATCCCTAAGCTTTGGGTGGAGGTTCATCCTCCTACACTGCCCCTAACCCCTTAAAGATTTTGGGTGGAGTTTTATTCTCTCACATTATCTTATCAAATCAAAATACCATTAACCTTTTGTCTTAGGGTTGAGATTATATATCTGCCTTAGGTAAAACCAAAATACTATCTACTTTAGGGTTGAGACCATATATCCGTCCTAGGTACTTCCTTAAAATACAATCAAATTACATGGACCTTGATTCCCATTGGGGTACGTAGGCTCTTACATAGTAAGTCAGGTTCGGCTTTTTATTTATCTTTTTCATATCGCGTTAATAAAAGTGGGTAATCAAAATAAAAATATAATAAAATCAAAGCACAAATAATTAAGGGTAACTATTATTAGGGATGGACGTTGTAAGATACTTAACACCTTCCCCACTCGTAATTCAACTCCCGAACTTTTCCTTTGATTTCGAATGTTAGTTTTTGGTTTTTTTAGAGGATTCCAAGTATCCTCCTAATTAATTTATGGCGACTCAATTTATAAAATCTCTGTGTTTCGGCCGTCCGTCACGTTGTGACAATCTCCCTCGTGAGTCTACAATGAACAATTAATGAATTAGGAGAATGATAATATGTAATAGGTTGTTTCAAGATATATTTCATAAACAAATGTAAAGGCAAATGCTCTTCAAAAATAAAAAACTAGCAACTGTAGTTTCTATCTTGGCATCATTCTAACAATAGAAGTCACAACCTTATTTGAGTTTCTCCAGTCTCACCCGTGCAATGCATAACTGTACTAATTATTTAAACATTATTAAACCATAACACATATGTGTATCTAATTTAATTTATGAAATATCTCCTTGTAAACAACATTACTCATTTACTTGTAGCATTTGATAGTTTATCATATCTGTCACAAATTAAAATTTGCAAAGCTGCTTTGCTCCACACCCTTGATATAGCAACATAAAATTGATCATGGCTAAAAGTAGGTTTAAGCAAAAATAAACCATTGTTTGCAAGTGATTGACCTTAACTCTTATTGATTGTCATTGTAAAACATATAGATATTATAAATTGTCTTATTTGGAACTTGGATGACATTCTTGAATCTGACTATGAAAATTATTGCTAGCATATTATATGAGATAATATTTAAACATCTCACAATGTTAAAGTTAGTCTTTAAATTTGCAATTGAGATATTGAATAGTATATATATAGATTTTATTTAAATTAAATTGGTCAATTGGAAGATTTTTGAATTAATTGGTAAATTTGAAGATTTCTCCAATTAAATCGAACATCCTATAATTTCCACCATAAGATTTTCTGCTTGATTGTTCAATGAAGAGTAAATTTAATTAATTAATTACTTATATATGATTTTAGTAATCAGTTTGAATTAAGATTTGGTCATCAGTTAGACAATAAAATAACAAATGTCTATTGGAAATGTTTCCAAATGTTCAAAAAATAGTAAAGCCAAGAATAAACATGGAAGAGACATGTGACAATATTTACTAAGAATGATTTTTGTCTTAGAACATTTATAGATAGATGTAGATATGATCTCATATCCTCTAATAGATAGTCTAATTATCTTAAAATGATTTCTATTTTCATTTTATCGATTTTTATTATTTTAATAATAAATTTTTTATTTTACTTAAATTAAATTACTATATACTATAAATTAACATAATTATTAATAGTTAACTATAATATAGTATAACATAATTTCTTGTAATTTGATTTCTATATTCTTCTATATTTTAATTTTTTTCAATATATGAATATATATCTTTATTTTATTTAAATTACATTGGTCAATTGGAAGATTTTTCTAATTAATTGGTAAATTAGAAGATTTCTCCTATTAAATTGAACGTCCTGTAATTTTCACCGTAAGATTTTATGCTTGATTGTTCAATGGAGAGTAAATTTAATTAATTAGTTAGTTATAACTTATATATGATTTTAGTAATCAATTTGAATTAAGATTTAGTCATCAATTATGTAAATACTCAATTTTGTCTAGCTTTGTTTTATTTTATTTTCATTATTTAATTTACTATTTCTTCTTATTTATAAAAAAAACAGCAAACAAACAAATAAAAATAAAAAATAAAATAAAGTAAAAATAGTGGGTAGGAAAAATGAAAAATTACAAAATAAAAACAAAAACAAAAAGATGTATAGTTAAAAATAAAAAAACAAAAAAAGGGGAAAGGGGAAAGGGGGGCCTAACTTTTATTTTATTTCTGGTAGCCCAATGAACAAAAAAAAAATTGATCTAACTCACTAACCCAACCTCAACCCGGATCCAACTCCCCTGCAAATTCCCCTTTTTCCACACAACTCTCTTTGCCATGCTATCCAACCTCTGCAAAATCCCTCATTTCGGCGCAATCTCACCTGTTTCCCCACTCTCTCTTTGCACACCCATTCCTTGAATC
This sequence comes from Ceratonia siliqua, assembly GCA_034509205.1. NCBI lineage: Eukaryota > Viridiplantae > Streptophyta > Magnoliopsida > Fabales > Fabaceae > Ceratonia > Ceratonia siliqua. The sequence continues at coordinate 4,410 of JASKGM010075378.1, forward strand.
CCTGATTTCACACCACCATGAGTAACGCAGCCGTAGAGATGAGTTTCCTTGGATATAAGAGCACGAAACCGAGAGTAAAAGAGGGGAAGGAATTGGATTCGGGGGGGAGCAATTTTCAAAGAAGAAGGGAGTTTGAAGAGATGAAACCGGAGAAGCAGAGAGGGGGTTTTCCAGTGAGCTTTGGGGGAAATCAAAAGAAAACAAGGGGGGATTTCTTCAAAAATAGAAAAGAAACAGAGAGGAGGTCTCGAAGAAGAGATTGAAAAGGAGACCAACAGAAATTGACAAGCAGAGGGAATCAAGGGAAACGGTAGAGAACCTCAAAGGGCAATTTTCAGAGCCCTTCAAAGGGTGTTTCCTAATTCAAATTCTGAGTTCCTTTGTGCAATAATCCAAGGAAGGTATGATTCCCCCAAACGTGGCTCCTTGTGTTTAATGCGCCTGTTGTTAGTTGATTAGCAATCTGTTTGTTTTCATCTTCTGGGAGATTTGACTTCGAACATAAATTCATGTTGCCGTGAGTTTGTGAGTGTAGTTCATTATCTAAGTGAGCCTAATTTGGGTTAAAACATGCGAATGTTTGGTTTCAATTGTTGGTTTTTTTAGATTGCTGTTGATTCAACTTAAATGTGTTACTATTCTAATTTTGGTTGCGCACCTGCTAGCTATTTGGTTTGAAGGTTTATTATTTGACTAAATCAAGCAGATTGATAATTAGTAATAATAATACATTCGTTGCATTTGGGGAATGAAATATTGTGGACATATTGGTTATTCTGTTTTTGGCTGCCCATACTATAGGATTTGACTTTCATGTGCTAGTATCATGATTGGTAAGAATATGAGTTATTCTAAATATGTTGCTGATTTCTGTCAGATAGCATCCTGGTTTTAGAAACTTGGGTTTTCACTAATCTGCTTCTAACTATGTAACTCATATGAGTTTAAAGTTGATCCTCTTTGGCTCTAGTTTATGATTGACCTTGGCTTCTAAGGTACAAATCTGGTGATGCAAAAAATCAAGGCTGACTTACGACTTCGTTAAAGTCGAATAATCTGAGGTTGATTCATGGTTAGGGGTTTTGATTTTGATAGGTTCAGATTTTTATTTGTTCAAAACTAATTGGTTTGGATGGGTTAAGATTCTGTTTATTTTGAAAGATGATTCTGTTTTGAACTTATTGTTTAGAAAGAACAGCTTTGACTTGATATTCATAATCTGTTGGTTGAGAGTTTGGTTCCATAATCTATTGTTCAAAAATCAATCCTGATTCTTTGGTTTGCTAGCCTATATGTTACTTTTTAAGAGTTTATTTTGAACTTGCATTAAATAACTATTGGCATGATCTCACCATTTCTTGTACTTTATTGAATGGTTCCCATTTGTACGCCCTATACATCATTTATCTATTTGGTTATGGGATTGTGTAGATTGTATAAGTTGAGTTTGATTATTATTATTATATTTTTTTTATCAAAAGGCCTAACATTTTTCTTTTATAAAGAATTCATCTTTTTGATATATTAAGGGCCCCAAAATTGGCGTTAAAAAAAAAATTTGCTCCAAATGACCCATTGTTGTGTTCATAAGAGGTATCCCAAAATCTCAAAGACAAGAGACTAATCTAGTTTCCTTTTCACAAAAAATTAAAAAAAAAATGGGTCCAAGGCCCCAAGATTCCCTATTTAAGAGTTATGAAATCCAAATGGGTTCCAAGGGCCTAATAATATTCTTAAGGAGTTTTTGCAATTAATCTCTAAAGGGTTTCAAAAACCCCACTAAGATAAAATGTGTTTTAGGCTTCAAGGGCCCAATTGGATGCCTTCAAAGTGAGTTCAAAATTATTCAATTTCATTTTGATCCATGAAAATTTAAAAAAATTGAATTTTGACACAAACACTTTTAAAAAATATGGTCTTGACCCAATACTTTTCATAATCCGAATTTAACCCCCAATACTTTTGAAAATTCAAAATTTCAAGTTCTGATCCCAATGCTTCCCAAAATGCTATTTTGATCCCAGACATTGCAAATTTCAGTTTGCACCAGGACTTTAAAAGACTTCTAAAATTTGACAAATCCTCTCAAACATTATATGGGGAAATATTCTTTCATTTTGTCAAAGCTTTATGTGAAAATTTATTTCCCATATTGTCTTCACTCTTTTGAACATTATGTGGGAAAATATTCTCCTATTTTGTTAGATCGTATATGGAAATTCATTTTTCCATATTGTCTTTATTCTCCCAAACATTATGTAGAGAAATAATCTCTCATTTTGTTGGACCTTATGTGGAAACTCATTTTCTTATATTGTCTTAATCCCTCCTAGACAAATTTTAATTTAATTAACCCAAACTATGTGGACCTTGATCCCTTAAAGGTACGTAGGCACTTACACAGTAAGACACGTCCAATTCTCTCACTTCTTTATTATTCTATAAAAATGTAATAATAAAAGGGGTAATTCAAACATAACAAATCTAAGCACAAATAATTTAGGATAACCATCCTTAGGGATGGACGCTGTGAGGTGCCTAACACCTTCATCGCACTTCATTAGAATCCCGAACCCATCATTTGGTTCCGAGGGCCTGTATTTGGTTTTTTAAAAGGATCACAATTATCTTTCTAATTAATTGGTGGCGACTACATTTAATTTTATCTCTATATTTTTTCCCTTTTGTCGCCTTAAGGTCATAATGGTGCATTTTTTCTAGTTAGACAATAAAATGACAAATGTGAATTGGAAATGTCTCCAAATGTTCAAAAAATAGTAAAGTCAAGAATAAACATGAAAGAGACATGTGACAATATTTACTAAGGATGGTTTTTGTCTTAGAATATTTATAGATAGATTTCTATATTCTTCTATATTTTAATTTTTTTTAATATATCAATATATATATATATTGATTTTATTTAAATTAAGTTGGTCAATTGGAAGATTTTCCCAATTAATAGGTAAATTGGAAGATTTCTCCAATTAAATTAAACGTCCTATAATTTCCACTGTATGAATTTTTGATTGTTCAATGGAGAATAAATTTAATTAATTAATTAGTTATATATGATTTTAGTAATCAGTTTAAATTCAGATTTGGTCATTAGTTAGATAATAAAATGACAAATGTCAATTGGAAATGTTGCCAAATGTTCAAAAAATAGTAAAGCCAAGAATAAACATAAAAGAGACATGTGAAAATATTTGCTATGAATGGTTTTTTTCTTAGAATATTTATAGATTATGGTCGTGGAGGCCTTAATTGATCTGATGGATTATCCATCCTTTCGATGTGATAATGTATAATTTGGTATGTTCATATAATATAGTAAACTCTGCCGAAATTTTCATTAAATTATATCTTTAAAGTTATTTTCTTTTTGCCATTGACATTAATTTAAATTAATTTGTTGTTGTATGAAGAATCATTAGGCTTACGAGTGTTTATGTGTAGTAGTTCTCACACCAATCACGTGTCTAGTAAATTGTGGCTTGGCTTAAAGCATGATCTAGGCCTGTTGTTAGGATTAATAAAGGTATCCAACTGTCCAAAGCAGGTACTCATCACTTATTTGATTATAGTCCCTATCTGTGTTGCTCTTTTTTCTCATTTATTATTCTTTTTGCTATACTCTGAAATTATTAGTATACAGTGATTATTAGGTTGCTATTTTTTTTTTTTTTGCAATTTTTAGGGCCTGCTTCCTAAAACCCAAGCTCGTATGGCAACATCTGGTCAAGATTCTACTAAACTAGAGTTATCCCGTGTGAGCCACAGTGGGTTGTGGGTTTGATATGCATCTAAAGCAACAAAAAAGGTTCCTGTATCTATCCCATATTATGAGGCCCTGATCCCACCATGGGCTATGGAATTAAAGCAAGCTATTGGAGTCATCCCTGAAGAGATGGCTCAAATTAAGACCTAGATTCTTCTAGAAAATACTACAGGGACCCAAATCCCTCTAGTTACTCTTTCAATCCCAGTGACCTCTTCAGCTTTCCAAAGCCACCTACAAGGCTTCCAGAAGTTGAAACTCCCTCGGTTTTAGTGACGATTCCTCCTTGGATCCACAATAATTTATCAATCAGTTGGAATGACAATGGAAAGTTTTAGACTATCCTAAAATTTTATGGCCAACTTAATTGGCTTCTAGTTAAATGGTCCAACTGTTGATTGGTATCATGTGTGGAAGCTAAGGGTCTCTTGGAAGGACTTGTACATGCTTGGGACTCCTTTAAAGATGCTTTCTTATAGCATTTCTTTCCAAATGGGAGCATCAGGCTAGGAGAGAGGAGTCATTTGCCCTCATACAGACTAAAGATATGTTAGTATCCTAATATGCATCAAGATTTCTCTGGTTGTCTCAATTTGCCCAACATATTGTTCTAGCTTAGAAAAAGAAGGCCCAACAGTTTGTTAAAGGGCTCTTAACTGTTTACTTTAATGGTATCATTGTCACTGATGATAGTACTTATGAACAAGTGTACACCATGGCTAATGAGCTAGAGATTAGACAAAGAGAAAGACAACAATTTGAGAATACTGCTGTCAGTAAAAAGAGATATAGATTCTCTTATAAGCTAGAAAAAGTCTCTTCCTCTGTTAGCAATACTTCTAAGCAGTCATATAAGTGTGCTTGATAGTCTACTACTACTAATCAATCTTCTCATGAGGTAAATCCTTTACCATCACCTTCATCTCGGACTCAGAATACTTGTGGCACATGGGAAATTTTCATGTGGGCTAACGCCACAAAGAAAGTGGTGCTTGTTTCAGGTTTGGTCAATAGGGACATGTAATAAAGGATTACCTAACAAGCAAGCAGCATCAGGAGGCAATAAATGATTCATGGTACCGGATTATGTACATCCTTCTTCGCCTACTTCAGCTCAATCCCCCTCTTAGTCTAACCCTAGAAACACTAAGAGAGGGCGAGACCATAGTTTAGGATCAGGATCTCAATCTCAAGCCTTCTCCTTAACCAGAGAGGATTCTATGGCTTCTAATGTCATAGTGACAGGTATATTATTAGTGGATTCATTCCCTGCACGTATATTGGTTGACTTGATGCCACTCATTCTTTCATTTTTACACATTTTGCTTTTTTATTAAGAAGATTTAGCTTACCCATAGAATTGCCTCTGGCATTATCTACTCCATTGGGAGAGGTTTTAGTTGCTTGTAATATATTGCCCTCATGTCTGATTTATATTAATGATTTGTATCTGTTTGTTAATTTGATTATCCTTAACATAAATGATTTTGATATTATTCTAGGAACAGACTGGCTGTCTTACTATCATGCCTATTTAGATTGTTTAAACAAGATTGTTCAGCTATGTTTGCCTAAGAAGGGAACATTAGTGATTCAGGGTAATAGAACCGAGGTTCCTATGAATTTTATTTCTGCTATAAATGCTTGTCATTTAATAAGAAAAGGATATGAATCCTACTTGGCTTTTGTTTAGGAAATGAACTATTCCAAGGCCAATATGGAAAAAGTCCCCATTGTTAAGAAATTTCTAGATGTTTTTCCTACTGAATTACCTGGGTTACCTCTTGAAAAAGACATTAAGTTCTGCATAGATGTCATTCTAGGAACATCTCCTACCTTATGTCCACCTTACATAATGGCACCTATTGAGCTCAAGGAATTGAAGCTACAGTTGCAATACTTACTTAACAAGGGCTTCATCCGCCCTAGTTTTTCCCCTTAGGGGCTCCTATATTGTTTGTAAAGAAAAAGACGGGCCATTGAGATTGTGAATGGATTATAGACAATTAAATAAAGTTACAGTGAAGAATAGATATCCACTACCACGTATAGATGACCTGTTTAACCAACTTCAAGGAGCTTAGTACTTTCCAAAAATATATCTTCGATCCAAGTACCATCAACTGCAAATTAAAAATGAGGACTTTCTGAAATATGTTTTCAGAACCTGGTATAGTCACTATGAATTCTTGGTGATGTTATTCGGTTTAAACAATGCTCCTACTTCTTTTATGGATTTAATGAATAGGGTGTTTTGATTTTATTTATCAATGACATCCAAGTGTATTCCCAGAGCGGGGAAGCTTATGCAAGACACTGGAGAATGGTGTTACAAATTATGAGATAACATAAATTATATGCCAAATTCTCGAATTGTGAATTCTAGTTTTCTCCAGTAACTTTTATGGGCCATGTAGTTTCGAATGAAGGCATTAATGTGGATCCTTGGAAGGTAGAGGCAATAAAGCATTGGCACAAACCTTCCACGCTGACATAAATTCACAATTTTTTAGGCCCAGTAGGTTACTATTATAGCTTATTCAAGGATTTATCACGCATCGCCACTCCTATGACTAAGCTAACAGAGAAAGATGTCAAGTTTGAATGGTCTACAGCTTGTGAAAATAGCTTTCAAAAGCTTAAAGAATGCTTGATTAACTCCCCAATTTTAGCATTGCCCCAAAAGTAGCCTTGGATATGTGGTGCATTGCGATGCATCCTAGATTGAGTTGGGATGTTTCTTGATGCAAAAAGGAAAAGTAATTGCGTACACTTCCAAGCAATTTAAGAAGCATGAATGAAATTATCATACTCATGATTTAGAGATGGCAGCAATGGTTTTGTACTAAAGATTTGGTGCCATTATCTAAATGGAGAGACTTGCGAGATATATACGGATCATAAAAGTCATAATCATATTTTTAAACAAAAATATTTAAATCTAAGGCAACGTAGATAAATGGAGCTGATCAAGGATTATGATTTTTTAATCCTCTACCGTCCATGCAAGGGGAATGCAATGGCAGATGCTTTAAGCCAAAAATATGTGGGTAGTTTAGCTCACATTAGTTCTAAACGCAGGCCTTTGATCCAGGAATTTCATAAATTAGAGATAAATGGGGTTAAGCTAGAAATATATGAATATGGGGCATTAGTAACCAATTTACAGGTACAGTATTCCTTGATGGAGTAAAATAAAAATGGCTAAAAGGCAAGATGCATGAAAAATTAAATTACTAGACAAAGTAAAATCTGAGATAAGCACAGGCTTTACGACAAATAAGCGTCCTCATCTTTTTGGTACGTAAGAAACTACCTTCATTCTAAATAAAATTTTGAATTCAGGGATGAATTCTTTTGAGGGGTACATAATTGTAATACCTCAACAAATTTGTTAAAATTTTAAAATAAATTTCTTCAAGGAGACTCCTTTCCAAAAATATCTATATATATTCAGAATATTTTCCTAAGCTAAGTAACAAAATAAAAGAGGGAGTGAGGGAAGAAAACTTAAGTGCCATATGTCCCTATCAGATTGTGCCACGCCGAGACCCCACTGATTTGTATCAATTTGATTTGTTTTAATCTCAACCATCAATTATTTATCTTTTCATCTCTTACATAAGATCACTCATGTAATGACCATCAAGAATTCCATCTTAGTCACATTTAGTTAAATGAACAATCGATATAAATACAAGTATTTAGTGATAAATTTTGAGATTTAAAGGTACCAATGAGTTTCTAGAGTCAGAAAACATCAAAAACAAGAAAGAAAAAAAAAGCACAGATCAGGCACCAAATGCCCAGTGTGGTCGATTAGTGGTTAGAGGATGGTTGAGTAAACACTATTGACTAATTGACCGGACCGCACTCACTTAACAGTATAAATGTGATTTTGAGTGGTGAAATTAGAAGAAAATGTAGGGTTTCGGTTTATGAGCGAGGAGGCACCAATTATGAGGTAAGATTTATTATTCCTATTCCTTATACTCTTAATTTTATGCTAGAATTACTCACTTTCCTTCCCTAATAATGCAAATTCTGTTATTTGGCTCTAAATTTGAGTCCTAAGATATTGAGGATATGCATACTCCTCATTTTGGCCCTATTAATTGATTAGATAATGAATTGACATTATTAGAGATATATAACCAAATCCTTTCCAGACACTCTTATTTATATCATTTGGGTTCTGTTTACCTTCTTTTGAATTATGGTTTATGCTTGAAGTTATGGGTAGTTATGGGGATATAGGCCTTTTTGGACTTTGACAGCACTAATGGATAATCTAACTATACCGTTGTATTCTTGGATTACTATATAGCGATTTGAAAAAAGCAAGCTCTAGAGTTTTCCCTTATCTAAATAGGTCTTTCAAGAAAATAGGATTTCATATTCAACTCCAACTATACACTATTTGGATAAGATGGTTCCTACTAGCTCTCCCCCTAAGAATCACATGTTCAAGTTCCCGCACATACAGCTCAAGTGGCAAAATGCCCTTTCTTCGCGCTTGTTAAGCACTTTGTTGTAGCCAAGTGTAATACCTCAACAAATTTCTTAAATTTTTAAAATAAATTTCTTCAATGAGACTCCTTTCCATATATATATATATATATATATATATTCAGGATATTTTCCTAAGCTAAGTAACAAAAAAAAGAGGGAGTGAGGGAAGAAAACTTAAGTGCCATGTGTCCCTATTAGATTATGCCATGCCTGGAGCCCCTTGATTTTTTTCCCCTCTTCCTTATGAAGTGTTAGATGAAGCAAGTTAGGAAAACTCTTTGCTGAGCTCTCGGCCAGCCTAGTTTTGAAAGGAACTTTCAGCTACTAGAAACAATTTCAGGGTGTTTGTTAGCTGTAATTTTGGGTATTCTCTTGTTCTAGTTTTGGATAAGTCAGAAAATCTTAACTAATTTTTTTTTACTTTGATTTCACTAGGCAATGATTGATACTAGATGAAATGTGCCTCTATTTCAATTGCTGTGTGTGGTAGTACCCAGCCTTATCATTCACCCATAAAATAAATTCCTGGTGTTTCTATTGCAGTAAGGTGAAGTTAACCTTGGAATCACAAAGTTTTTGGGTTATTGCAGAAGTACACCTTCTACCATTTTCTCCAACACTCAAAAGTGTTTTCTTTTTCACAACCCTTGGCCATGTGAGTATTTGCTGCAAATAGAGAATTCTTCAAAATTTTCCAAGCTATATCGTATAGGAAGAGGAGAAACTTTCAAGTGGTTTTGTAAATTCTCTTAACGAAGTATGTGGAGTAGGAAAGGGTGGCTATAAATCTTCAATAAGTGAGTGAGTCCAATTATCTTTAAAGTAAAGATCTAACAATTTTATTGCTTGGAATTTGGCTTTCTAACACCTAAAAGTCGTTTGCTTAAATATTCTAAACTGCTAAAAATAATAGTGGCATTGTATTATTGAGATTTACTTTATTTTAGCTAGGGAATCCTAGTTCATTAAACAAATACATTAGACACCTCTGATTATAAACTTTTCAGTTTAGACATACATAACTATTAAAATTGTGAAAGTTGTGTTCAATCTTTGTTGGTGAACACTAAATTTTGCAAATCGTGAATTCAAACACAGATTTAAACTCTATTTAGAGTATTTGGTAACATAGAGCTATTTCTGATTTATTAATTTCGGATACAAGGCATACTCTGTCTTGCATATATATATATAATTCAACTCTATCTTGAATCTCTTGTATTGTTACAGAGTTCATTATGGCTTGCTTATATGACATAGCTACGGAGTTTCACTTTGTCTAGGCCCCAAAATTATACAGAGTCCTCCTCTGTCTTACTCATTGAATAACTCTATAGTAGTTATATTCTTTCTCGAATAGTACGAAAATGGTGTATGTCCTTAATTGCCATTATGAATTTATTCGATATAGAGTCTTGAGTTATTTAAGATAATAGTATCTGATACAAGACATTAGTCCTTCTTGAATATATTTACTGACACAGAGTTCTGATAAAGTTTGGAAACTTATTGTCACATATTGTTGATTTGTCTCGATTATGTACTCGTTCCTAAAAACTAATGAAAGTCCAACAATAATATTCCCACATGTATATTATACATGTCCATTTTGGTATTAAATTATGAATTGATCTAAATGCATTTTATATTGTTCTAACTTTTCTATGAGTAGTATTCAAAAATATACTTTGCTTGTATGATTCATTTCTTGTTTGTAACTTTTCAGATAGAACTGCAGCATCACCACTCCCTGACCCCCTACCTCCTAGGGGCTCCACCACACAGTACTTGGTGGGTTATCTCTTTTGTTGAATCTTGGAGCAACATTTTGTAATATATTTAGACAGTTGGTAGCTAGGCAGATTAGGGTTATTTTGAAATGTATATTTTGGTTAAGCTATTCTAGTTATTCTATTCTGGTGTCTCAGCATGGTTAACCCTTTATTTATATATGTTATGATGGTCGTGGAGGTCTTAGTTGATATGATGGTTTATCCATCCTTTCGTGTTATAATGTAAACTCTGGTATGTTCATATAATAGGGTAAACTCTAATGAAATTCAATTATATCTTTAAAGTTATTTACTTTTCGCCATTGAAATTAATTGAAATTAATTCGTTATTGTATAAAGCATAATTAGGCTTATGAGTTTTTATGTGTAGTAGTTCTCATGTCGGTCACATGTCTAGTAAATTGGAACTTGACACAAAGTGTAATATCTGAAAAAAAAAATATTTTAATTTGAAAATCGGTTCCTTTTCTCTCTCTCCCACCCCCGAGAATACCTCCCCCCCTTCCTTATATCCTCACGCCCCTCCCCCCCCATCCGTAACAAACCAATCTTCCCTCCCCTCAGAAATTCGAACAAAACTCTCCTCCCTTCCCTCAGATTCACGCCGCCGTCTTCTCCAGAAGATTTCGCCTGACCCCGTCGTCCCACCTCGCTGGAGTTCCCCTCGCCGTCGTGAAAATCCAGTGCTAGCCAGAGGCGCCAGTTCGCGGCGGAAACTGCCACAACTCGGCGTTCTCGGCTGGAATTTTGGCGTGGCAGGGGAAGGAAGTTCGTTGCCTTCTTCTCCTCCTCGTGCAACTCCCCCCCCCCACCGTGATTCTTACTCTCTCACCGTAAATCCCCCAGCCTCCATGGAGCTCCGTCGCTGCCAACCAAGAGAAAACGCTGTTGCAGAATCCACGGTGACAGCCACGGTTTTGAGGGTTTTC
>JASKGM010075399.1:0-15424 GCA_034509205.1 Ceratonia siliqua
ATATATATATATATATATATATATATATATATATATATATATATATATATTCTAAAAGTACCCAATGAAGGAACAGTACAAAAGTTGTAGAAAATTTTTAAAATATTTCAAAAATTTTCTAAACAGTAAAAAAACTAAAAAATAACTAAATAATTCAATAAGAACAAATATTAAATGATGGGATATGAAATTGTATTACTATTACCCAAAAATGAGATGCACCTTAATGTGCTTGCAAGCACCCATATCTTAATTCATGAAACTTATCATCTTCCGTACAGACTTAAGCTACAAAAAGTCAAAATCCAAACGATATTTGCCACCTGCACATGATTGACAACATTCTTCTTTGGTTAACGAGGGAGTCCATCGAGTTACCCTAATTACCCCCCCCCCCCCCTTTTTCTTCCTTTTCCTAAAGCCGCACAACTAATTAAGGACTTTATAACAATGGGATGAATGGGCGCCAATGAACTGGCTTTAAGACAAAGATGGCTGATACCAAGAGTATATGCATACTTAATCATATAACTAGGTACATACGCTCTACAAACACAAGACGTATAGAAAAAGAGAGGCCTAATACCCCAAGCAGTTCCTAATTTATAATTGCTGCAAGCCAAGAAAATGGCTAAAATATTGCACACAAAGAAAAAAGAAACACAAGGCACGTAGTGCCATGGCCCATATTATACATCAGTGTTGCGTGCAGCACTACCACATCACTCAGCAACAATCCAATAACTCAGGCATTAACATTACGTGTACCAGAACAGACGGGCATCATATCGAACAAACAGATATAAATACACAACCAATAACTTGAACTAAAAAGATAAATATCCAACAAAACCATATGTGATTCAGTGAAGAAAACTGCCAGATGAGGTGGTATTGAAAGTCTTGGAGATGGTTGTGAGATAAGGTCTTACAATCTAAATTAACATATTATAACTTAAACAAGATAAGGAATTGATTCCATCTCAAAACTAACGAGTGAAAACCTCCAATCATAGCTAAAGAAAAGCTGAAGCACCATTTAGTCTCCCTTCTTCCTAAAAGAGCAACCCTCTGTTAGCCTTGCCCGCCCACCAGTTGGCTGGCATAAGACAGTCTGGCAGTTTCCACATACCACAACCGTCTGAGAATGGCTGAAGACGGTGGTTCTGCATCCAATATATAAAGCAGACATAGTCAAATTGATACCGCTTAAGCTATTTGAATATATTACAAAAAGAAACAACAAAAAGAATCCTACTTACATGTTGAAGCAACCCTGGCACTTAACGTCCTGCAACACAAGCGCAGTAAGGGACATGAAGGAGACAAAACTAATAAGACAACTAAGCAAAACTCTAAAATACCAAAAAAGAAGTAATTAACACAAGCGACGCATTGGAGCAAATTTTTCTTTCACATGAAAAATGCAGAACAAAGAGCTAAAAGATGGAATTACCAAAAAAAAAGGTTTAATACCATGAAGAAAGAGTTTGGCGACTGAACAAGGCGCTTGAGTTTGTGCTTTCTCTTCTCCAGCTCAGCTGGGGGATTTAGCAGATCAATATCATTCTGAAGAACCTACTCACCACAAGCAGTTATAACGTCAGTAATTGATGAAACTAAATCCATAAAAACAGTGCCTTTAAGATCATTTCATAACATCAAATGTGTGAAATTCCATTACTCTATCGTCTCCACAAAATATTGCACAAGATTTTCAAGTGAAAAAAACAAGAATTCAAATTATCACATGGTAACAAATTAAAGTTCCCACAGAAAACCCGTACTTCAACCATACCGTTTTCTCTTCCGCTCAAAGAAACACACAAAACATGCAACAAGAGAGAGAAAATAGTTTGTTTCTATCATTGTCATTCACTTTCGTATTAGATTTCTTAGCAACCAAAAGAGAATCAATACATAACCAAATACAAGAAACAAAGCAAAAAAAATTCAAGACAAGCACTTATAGATCTGAGATGATATTAAGGGCAGAGAAGTCACTCACCATCTTGGAAGAAGATTTCAGAGAGCTTAGAAAACTCAAAAAACCCTAGCTCTTGCAGCTGCAGCAAAGGAGTAGCGCACAAACTTATTCAGCGGCGGGAGAGGGGGAAAACACAAGCGTGAAATGCTTATAAAAGATTTATATGGACACGGCCCAAAGGCGGTTTCCAGCAAGACGCTGGAAGAGTCCACTTGTTAGTGGACATCTGTTGTAGCCCGCCTCTGGAAATGGGCCAACAAATTCTTTTCATCTGTTTCTCTTTTTTTTTTTTGAGACTTTAATAATATGAAAAACAATAATATATGTCAAATTAAAATATAAGCTTTTATCTCGCCATTAAAAAACAAATATGCTTTTATCTCGAGAGTTCTTTCATTTTGTATGTTAATTAGGTTATTTTTATATAATAAGAAGTATTAATTTTGGGATCTGAGTCTTATCAACAAAATTGTGGATTTTAAATTCTCTGTTTTTTAGCATGTTGATGTCTAGTTGTCTACAGAAAGTATCATATAGTTGGTTGTTGGTTGTGTAATCTAACGCAAACCAACAAGACAACAGTGAATTATTAAATGATGTTTTTACACTATTTTTTTACACCTTTTACATTTATCTATTTATCATTGATTGTTCAAGTTAATTCTAAGTAATCATCAGAACTCTTCACATTTAATGAGCAAATTAACAATACAAAGACACTCGTGTTTGATAAGAATGATATCCCATGCTTTAAAACATCATTGCACCAAACAAATTAAGTTTCAAACCTACAATATGAACGGTACAACTTCACCTTCAGATAATCAGCATCCCTCTCGAAATAAGCCCACCCAGGAAACGAACAAAGAAAAAGGAAAGGAAAAAAAACAACAAAATTGAATTTTAGGCATAGAATAACATCTTGTCCTTTCGCAGAATCCAAGATACCAGGAACTCCTAAGTTCTAACAAGTCAGAAAGTAATCGAACCAATAACCAGGATGAGAACAGTAAATAGAATAAATAAAATGATCAAATTTAACAGTAATATGGTCAATCAGTGGTACTAAGCACTACAAAATTGGATCCTAACTGCATTCCGTATGTTTCTCTATCAGACAATAAAATCTGATTGTCGATCTGAACCTCCAAATCAGTTTAACGAAGCACCATGCAGGACAAACCAATTTCGTCCTTAAGAATTTTGAAGAAAGTGCTGTTATTTATATAATGATTTCAAACAATTTTAATATTATCAATTGTAGACTTTATTCGTGTCATCAATGCCTTCATTGTTAAACCATCCCCGACAGTTTCCAACGGTCAACCATATCATCAGACTAATCATCAAATGAAGCAGCAGAATCCTTTACTCCAATTCCAAAACCTTTTTTAGAGTCGCATAAAGCATATAAGTAATACTTGCAGATGGAACAACTTTGAGCAGGTTAGGAAATATTCCTTTGTAGAATCCCCCAAACCCTTCACGTTCAAAAGTTCTCCCGAACACATCAGTCATCCCTTTATAAGCAGTACTGGTATTGGAGCGTTGAGCCTGCATTCTGAAATTAACAGCTGTGTCACTCAATAAATCAAAGTGAATAAAGTTAGTTGAGATTAAAGCAACAGCTTAGCTACTTTACAAGCCAAAGTTACCTTGTTCTAACGACCTGCAATGGGTAAACACATGTTGCTCCAAGGGCACCTGATACCGTCCCACATCCCAATTGTACAAGAGGACCAGGTTCTACGGAAAATCTCATAATTTCATTATACAACTAAAGGAATATCTGGCACAGAGCATGACATACAAAGCAGTTTATTACCTTCATCATGAAGAATATACTTCTTGGACATATCTTTCAAGGTTTCATATGCGGCCAGATCTATGCCAGCATAAGGGATAATACCAAGAAGAGAAGGAATCAGGCCCCTATAAAATGCACGGGGTCCTTCCTGAACCCATATATTTTTTGAGAGGGTCCCCAGACTAGGAGTTCCTCCTCCTTGACAGGCATAGGTTTGTATTCGTGTTTTGAAAAGGTCCATTGGATATATTGCAGTTTGAGCTATAGCACCAGCCATACCACCAGCTAGTAGGAGCCCCATAGTTCCAATATCAGACTTTGCCTCTTCTCCTTTAGCATTCACAATTGAAGTCTTTAGCATCTCGCAAGTATAAAATCTGATCGCACTCTCAGGGGCCACCTTAAGGACATTTATACCATTGCCTCGGAAAAATCCCAAGAAACCACCTTCTCTCCATATATCTTTAAGTGCAGGCATTATATGAGCTCGTGTTGTTTGGACTTGCAAAACAACCTTTAAACGATCAAGGGGTGCGGTTGCTGTGCGTGATGCTGCTCCTGCTACTCCTCCTGCAATCAGATATCTACTTGCATGGATGTGCTTACTGATGCCTGTTGGAATAACAGTTTGTTCCCCAATATCAACCAGGCATACACGCTCCAAATAATGGTAAATGTTCTCAATAGTTGCCTCATGAGGGTAAAGCAGCAGAAACTCCCTCCATTCTTCAAATGTTATAACCCCATAATTATCCTTATCAACACGCTCGACAAAACGGGAGAGTTCCTCTTCATCAACTTGAATCCCTACAATAGAGAGACTAGTGTGGCTTATAGAATGAAACAAACACCAAATTACACGACAATTACACACAAATTCACTATATAATTATAAAGCAAACACCTGCTATCCAGCTCCTACATAAGTAATCAAGATAAAAAGAAGAGGGGTTAATTTGTGTGACTTGTCAAACACTAAAGGAAGATGGAGTTAGAAGAAGAGTTAGGGCCCCTTTGAAAACTCATCGATGCTGATAATGAAAGATTTCAGCATTAAATATTTTATTGTTGTTTGTTAATACCTAAACATAAAAGAATTTAAGTGAAAAAAGGGTTGAAAACACTCAGCATATGCAGATGCCAATGCATGATTTTAGAGCGATCCTTTCCTTTCCTTATTCATTCATACCACTGCATCCGTATGTTTTCCAAAGAGACTACAACTACCTTATTCATTATAGTCTCTCCGTAAGAATGGTAGGCTTCTGTACATGAAATGTGTAGCCTTAAAAAATAGGCCCTACCTGTTGATGCAAAAAAAGAATGGACCACCAGCCAGCGGACCAGAAAGGCTTCTCTACATTTCACACATTTGTAAGGGAATATGCTCAGTCTACTTCAAAATTTTACTTTGATGTTCAAGAGGCAAAGAACCATACATAACTTTACACGGTCTAATTTCTTTGCTCCAAACTGAATTTGTTGTGACTTTCAGATGACATTTAATACTGGGTTGCTCATTAAGATAAAGAAACACCCTAATACGTATTATACAAAACTACTTTGACCAGTCAAACCAGGGAAAGCAATTGAACTTTGATTCACTAGCCTAGTTCCTAGCCCATCAAAATTTGATGTTACCTATTGTTCTTTCTCAAATCAAAATCCCTGATATAATTAAAACCAGGAAAACAGAATATTTAAATAGAAAAGAAATTAGACAGTAAACAAAAGAAAAATAGGTATTTTGCTCAAACTAGTAAGACGTTAAAAGCTGGAAACTTGTAAAATGGTAACAGTTAAATTAACATTTTAGCTGATGCAGAGGTTATGAGTTTACCTGCCCTTACTAGTGCATCCCAGAGCTCCTCTGGCAAAATGCATCCATTATGTTCAACATCAATGGCTTGAAATATGAGGTAAAGTTCCAGCTCCTTGTCATCCATGTACCTTTTGAACTCTTGATAATCAATTCGCCCATCTTTATTAGCATCACAAGCATTTAAAAAATCCTTGGCATACTTATATTCAGATGGTATATGAAGAGCAGAGAGACCAGCCTCGATCTGGGAATAATCTATAACCCCAGCATTTCCCGTATCAAAGAAACTGAAAAGACTACGGATTCTTAGCTCCCTCCCTTCCTTGGTCTCCTGGGATGCCAGCAGAACATGATCCATTGTCACCGGTCCCGGTTTCTTCACAGAGTTGCAGCATTTTGATTTGGATTCCTTATCGTTTTTTGGTTCCGCCCCCATTGAAACGAAGATTTAGCATAACAAACTCGTTTCCACCAGTTCAAAGGACCCTGCTCAATAAAACACTCAGTTATTGTATTCTCGGGGAATCAAGTGTAACGCTGAAGATGGAAATAAAAGAAAATGTGGTCAAGGAAAAAGCGGAAGAAAGCTCTTGTCAATCCACAATTATAGGAGATGGTAAGCGAATCACAACCATACCTATTATCGAAGGGAATCAATAAGATACCCCTTCCAAGCAAAGTAAAATAAATGTGATGAAAAGGCATAACTAAACAAACAAAGGCATTAATTCCAGCATTTAAAGCTTTATAGCCACCATTAACTAACATAAATGATCGAATAAGAGCAGCATATTACAAATTGGGAACATATTTTGGTCAAAATGAAATCAGAATTTCAACGAAAAGACCAAACGACTAGAAATGCAGCGGGAAATGGAGACCGTGGAAGTTAGAAGAACGTGTAAAGGGCGGGAAATAGAATATAGATCTTTACCGTCAAAAGGAAGCAAGGTTCCATAGAGAAGGTTGTGCCGTCGTGCGTGCAAGGTCACATTACGGTCGCCGGCGATGAGACTCATCGCCGGCGACATCCGATGCCTCCAAGAACCTGCCCGTCATCTGAGGATTTGGGCGAATAGTTAAACGGAAAAAATAACGCGGTGTTTTCTTTGTGTTCTAAATTATTTTTTTGAATTTTTTATTCTTTTCTTAAAAAAGTTATAAAAACAAAAAATTTAAAAAATATTGTAAATTAAAAAACACCAATATAAAAAAATATTTGTTATCTAAATATATTTTTTTTATTTTTTAAGTTTTTTATTCTTTTATATTTTTTTTAAAATAATTAAAATACAATACTTAAAAAAATAAAAATAAATTTAAAAAACAAGTTAAAGTAATTAAAATAAAAAAATCCAAATTCACTAATATAGTAATATGTAACTTTAAAAAGGATGTTTTAACAAAAAGATGGTAATGAATGGGACAGTGGATGAGGGAAGTGCATATAGCAGTCAGTACTTTGATTGCACGTTTTTTAATTGATAAATCCTCATCATTTAATATTGATTGGACGGTCAAAATTTGTTTAAAAAATTTTTTTAAATTTTTTTATCTCGATATGCATGTCATACAAAAAAATAAAAAAAATCTGCGGATGGATCTTGGCCGTCCAACTTAATCTGGACGGTCAAGAATTGATTAAATTCCATACAGTTGGGATCCGAATCCATGGATGAGAGACTGGGGATTTTCTTTTTTCTTTTATTTTTATTTTTATTTTTATTTGGATTTTTCTATCCTACAGCCACATTCTCTTACAGTCGCCCCAGCCGCCCATCAATTATGGCCATTCAATTTAGTCTGAATAAACATCATCCATTGGATTGAAGGAAGTGTGATGACCGGCAACTAGAATAGCCGACTGCAATGAAAATTTTATCAAAATTGACTCTTTGGTCCGTGCAAAAAAAGTAATTGTAAAGTGACCCCCTTGGAAAAAATTGGGACTCAGTGTGCTGGAAAACTTCTCCTTCCTAACATCTGATCACCGGTGGCACGGTGACTCACCGCCAGCACCAACACCAGCATTGGAACAGTATTACAGTTAAAAGTAGTACCAAAGGTTTTCGAAATAATATATCTAAAATGCTGAATGAGTGCTTCCAAATTTCCAATACCGAGATCAATCAAAAACGACACATAGTTCACCGTCGTATGAGTTCGTCCGTTTGAAACTTAAAATCATATAAATGCGGAACCGAGTCATTGCCGCATTTGGAGATCTTCGCTGTTTGCAGGATTTCTCTGTTTAGATCTTTGCAATTTAGAGTGTGACGTTCATTCTTACCAAAGGAAATGAGCAGATCCCGTTAAGATCTTTGAGGTTCCTACTTTAATCAACTCAGATTCCTTTCAAAATCGTCTGCACTTTCCCAAAAAAAAAACTTTTCTTGAATATTCTATTCAGTACTTATCTTGTAAGAAGAATCGGGATCACATAATTAAAGGTAATTCTTACCATGGGTCTGCGCTTTAAACATCGAAGAAGCATCTTCACTCTTTACCTATTCTTGTTCTTGAACCTTTCACCGGCGTTTGCTCTGGTCTTTCTTGCTCTCCTTGTTTTTATGGTTGTTCCTTGGATATATCTCCATGTGTTTATCTGTACCTGTATGAATTTTGACGATAATGTGTCTGACTACTTAGGATTCGTTGCTGGAGAGCAAGAAGGAAGACTTTGGTGGATCTATGGATTTTGGCCACCGTAGCACAGTGAGTATCGCTTCTCTTTTTGCATTATTTAATCGAGTGCTAAAAAATTGAATACAAAAGAAGGGAAGAGATAGAATCAATAGTTTTATCACAATATATTTGTTGGTTTGATTCTAAGGACTTGCAAACGTCTAAGCTCAACACAACATGGATTGAGCTATCGAAGTGTACTACACGTAGCAGAAAATATCAAAATTAGAAGATAGAATTGTTAATTAAATCTTATTGTATATTGTATATGTCATGCTATCAGTTTTTGTGGACAGATTTCCTTGAACAATTTAGACAATTATGCAGTCAGAAACAACAATGGTGAAAATTATGCTGGCATTGCCCTTGGCTTTGACTCCACTGGTCTTGGAGTATTTAATGATTTTTTTGCCAGTCTATCAATGATCCTTGCCAGTCTTTCAGATATACTATTTTGAGACGCAAGAAAGACGGAGATGGAGATGAGGAACGAATGAGATGGATACCATTTTGGAATATGAAAAGGGACCATTATGAAAATTTAAAATATCAACAATTTAAAAAAATAATAATAAATATATATATATATATATATATATATATATATATATATTACAGTTAAAAATATTAGTAATCGGTATTGTACTCTACCATCTCATATTTAGGACGGTAAAGTAATAAGTCCCTTTTTATTTTTATTTGGAACGTCTACTCTTTGCCTTTGGTGTCCTTGTAGTGTGACGTGAGTTTTGCGGCCTAACAAAGGCGAACACTATCCTACCGCCCGCTAAACCGAGCGGTAGGAACAGTATAAGTAAAATTTGGGCACAAGAGCGACGAGTTGACCCGATATTTATTTCTTAAGGTCTAAAGTTTGGGTCGGTCTTTTTCAAATGGGTTCTGGTCAGAGCACTAGGCCTACTACCAAGCTCACTCACACTGCATTTTAGAGCTTCACCTACAAATAATAATGTTTTCATTATCAAAATAAGTTAGTTTGGCCCACTCCAATTTAGTTCGACATTTTGGTAGGGGCAAATTAGGTTGGCTCCGGCTCACTCAATTTTGATAGCATAAAAGATATTTATATATTAATTTTTTATAATATTTTATTATTGAAAACTTCTGTCCTATTTTAAGAATATGAATATTCTAGAGGTGGTTTTAAATTTTTAAATTTTTTTATTTTGTATTTTGAATTATTTTTAATATGTGTTATGAATTTTTTTTATTTTTAAAAAAGATTTTAACTTATTTCTTAAAAAAATTAAAAACCTAGTATGGAAGCCACCTTTATTATTATTTATTACTTAATATCATTTATCATTATTATTATTTTATAATATATTATTAGTTAAAAATGAGATGTAAAAAAAATATATATAAATATCATTACTCTATTTATACACCATTTTTTTATACATCAATCTTATATTTCTTTTGATATATATTATGATAGATTATTTTATAATATCAAAATATTAAATATTAAATATTAAAACATAATAATAATAATAATAATAATAATAATAATAATAATAATAATAGTACACAAGATAGGTGTCAGATTCTGTACATGCATTCAGCACCTTCTACTATATTAACACGCAGCAAGCTGCTAATAACAGAGAACAAACAAATCTTACTGCAAGATACAATATAAATGCTAGAGACAATAATAAAAAAAAGCAAAAACTATTTCCGTATATTAGTTTTTGACAATAATCATGAAATTGAATGCACAGAGGTTAAAGATAAAGACAACTTAAGCTACACAATTAACAGCATCTCTAGCTTATACGCTTCATTATGATATATACCATCAGTTTTCTAGTTCAAGCATGACCTTTTCCAGTGCTGTCCTGGCTGCACTTCGTTTTGCCGCTCTCTCTTCATTAAGCTTTCTTGTCACTTCTGCTTCCTCAGCTGCCACCTTTAAGCTTCTTTCAGCCTAGCTCCAACATATTTCTTTTAATCTCACCAAGATCAGTCTCAATCACCAAGGTCTCTGATTACTCGCAAGAGGTTAATTGATTTTCTATTTCAAGGAGCCTGGCCTTGAGCCGAGAGGCCTCTTCACGAAGTGATTGACTAAGCTGATGAGATACTTCAAGGGAAGGCTTGGTCTTGACATATTCTTCGCAGATATTAGCAAGTCTCACTTTTTCCTCCTCATAACGTTGAGTGTGCTCTTCTGGAGAAAGGTAATTTTCCATGGATTTCTGAATTTCAACTGAAGTTGATGCACAGTTGATGAATTCCCAAACATGCTCAGAAAATTGTTTATGGTCAACCGATAAACTATTCAACACATCAATAGTAGCCTCTGCTGCCTCTCTCAGACTCGTAGTCAAGAGGATTCAAGGTCTTAAGATCAATGAGAAGTTGCTGCTGCGCAAATAGTACCGTTTGCCTTTGCCTTTGCGCCTTGGACATTGGCTTTCTTTTACTGCCTGGTGATATATTGGGATTAACCAGATCTCTAGAAAACTCAGTATGGCAACCATTTGAAAGTTGCATAGGTTGACTAGAATTGCTAATTAAAAGCTGGTTAGATTCGCTACAATAGCATTAAAGAAGGGAAAATACCTGTAAAGAGGGGAGAGTGAATGCAATATAATGCAAATGAAAGGGTGCATAAACCCCCATAAATAAAAAATAATAAGATAAAAAGCAAATCATACTCACAGCAGAAAATAGCTGAGGTGGGGAAAATATTAAGCATTGCGTTGGATGGAAGAAGACAAGCCGACCTAACTAACCTATCGGAAAAGAGCCTACAATTGGATCAAGAGAATTTCTCGAATGGTTTCTCTGAATTTCACTCAAAAGTTTTAAGAGAATATGCTTGGACTACAGTCAAAGTATTACTTTAGTGATCAAGAGGCAAATGAATATATATATAACTCATCACAATCAAATTTCTTAGCTCCAAATTAAATTTGTTTTGACTGAAGATAAAGAAAGATACTAAACATGTCTAAATGATGTATTAGAGAGGAAAAAACATTCTCATTCTGGGCACGTCCCCGAGGAGGCTTCGGAAGCAAGCTTAGTAATTTAGTTAAAAAAAGTATAATGATATGGGGACTCTGTTATGGACCTTTGACATTCTTTTACTGCATCAGGTTCAGTATATTGGACCGGGCCAATTCGGGCTATTTTTCTCCATTTTTTGTTTTGACAAAAAAAAAACACGAGTTCGTCCTTGTCACATATGCGAATTGACCCTGATCTCTCCTAATATTTTTTATTTTGGAAACAAGGAGTATGTACAGCAAATTTAACTGTTAATTACTATGGTTACTGATAGGCACCCAGCTGAAGATGATCATACATCTCAAGCAGACAAAATTAGCTTCTGCTTTTGCCATTTTGTTCTGAATCCAACTAGTATTCTCAATGCTTTACCTTTATGTATACTTCCAAAGATATAGTTATTAGTTGCTCTCTGCTTCCTACTGATACTGATTACTGAGTGATGCCAATGGCCACGACAGGATCCGACGACATTATCCCGCATTCACCTAAGCATTGCCCCACTTCGTTTTTGTAGCTTAATTTTCCGCATACGCCAATCCCGCTCCATGCCAAATAATATCAGCAGAAGCTAGCACTCCCGGCCATAGTCTATATGCAAATATCACTTGCTTCTCTCAATCTCTTGTGCTTTTTATATATATTTAAGCTTAATCATACTTTGGGTTTTCTTAATTTTTTAATTATAATAATTTAATTTTCTTAGTTTGAACAATTTAAAACGTGTTTGGGAGCTACATTTTAAGGGAAAAAGCAACTTTTTTTAAATAAAAAAAAATGCTTTTGGACATTTTAAGTGTTTGACAACTATTTTGGATAAGAAGTGTTTTTTTTTAAAAAAAAATTATTTTTAGAAGCAAATTTATGTGGTTTCTAGCTAAAAGTAGTTTTGAGTGAAAGAAAAAAAAATTTTTAATACAAAAAATACCGTTTTCATTTATGTCCATATCATATATAATTTTTTCTATTTTTAATAAAATAATAATATTTTATTTTAAAATTTATATTTATAAAAATAAAAAAAGAATGCTTAATAATATTTAATTTTAAAGTTAATTTAACAAAAAATTAATTTTTTAAATTTAAACACAATATAAAAAATACTTTTACATATATTTTTTAATAATTTTACCTGCATAAAAGTATTTTTATAATTTTACATCCAAACACAATAAATCTACTTTTTCAGTAAAATCACTTTTACATAATTATATCCAAGCACCAAATATTTACTTTTTCAAAATTAACACTTCTAATTAAAGTATTGGCTAAAAAATAAAAGCCCATCAAAACATCCCCTTAGTTCCTCATCTTTCAGAATGTTTCAATATTAATATCCTATTCAGTTGTCATCCAAAATTTAATATTAATAACTGAGGTAGCCACTATTGTTGCCACGTCCACATACAAGCATATTGGGTTTACCACATCAGATTATATGTAATGTTTAAGAGCAATATTTCTTTCAAAATACATGTAGCATTTTGAATTATACATGAGTAGCACATATAATTTAATATGTCATGTGAGTTGTGTATTTTGGAGGAAATATTACATATGAACAACACATATAATTTAATATGGCAGTCCAATTATATTTACATGTGATCATATAGTAACAATGGTGATCACTTTAACTATCAATATTAAATTTTATATGACAACTTAATGAATGGACTAATATTAAAATATTCTAAACAGTTGAAGAACTTAATTACTTAATTTAAAATTAAGAAAATAAAATTATTACAATTAAAAAAATAAAAATACTACAAATATAATTAAGCCATATATTTACTTTTGTTATGGGGTAGGGTGCATGGATGATTAATTGTATCTTACCTGACAAATGATTGTATCTTATCTCACATTGGGTAGGTAAGAAAATGTTAACCAAGGGAATCTGCCAACAAACGTTTCCTTGTCTTTAATTAGGTCAAGCCAAGTAAAATGGGTATCGTGACTGACAATGAGTAATGATATTTATATTATTATTATTTTATTATATATTAATAATTAAAAATAAAGTATAAAAATATATATATATATATATATTATCACTCGCTAACAATATAAATAAAAAAACTTTTTATAGAAATATTATATAACTAAATTATCGTCAATTTGATTATTGGTTTATAAATATTTTGTTTACATACTTTCATAATAATTAATAATTATTTTAATTATATAGAACCTACTTAAAATAAAACGATTACTTACACTTCTTGTTATCAAATCATTTTTACATTTAATAATAAAATTTAACATAATACTTATATTTGTACGTGATTATATATAAAAACTATTAAAGCTTTTGAAAAGCTACTTATTTTTTATGTTGTTGTATTGTGGTAGTTAAGGTGGTGTTTTGAATAAGAGTGTGAGCATTTTAATTTATTCATTTTTTTTAAATCTGGTCAAATACAACCATTAATACAAAAATAAAGAAATTCACAAAAAAAATTGCAATATGAAACAAATGGAGCTCTAGGAATTTTGTGCTTAAATTCCTATATGATATTTGGAGCAAATTACAAGTTTATATACCCTTGAAATCTCAGGCCGGTAATATATTCCTTCTGATTAGTTCATGAGAAATTACATAATATTATAACCAATTGTTTAAAACACAAAACCCTGTAATTAAAGGGCTGGTTGCACGTGTTGACCATACTAGTTATTGACCAAAACAATACACTATTCCGCTACCATTTCTACAATTCCACTCACTCACATAACTATGCCTTCGTGTATATTATCATCATCATATATTATTAGTCTTCAGAATTCGTCAAAAACAAAATAATTATATTATCTTCCATTTTTGCGAATATCATGCCTTTGTTCATCTCTTAAAAGTTAAAACTTGAAACAACCCACTCTGTATAATGGATAATGAGTCAATGCGGCGTCAACTCTCCACGCGGCCTTCTCAGAAGGCCACACCGTAATTGCCCTGCCCCCAAAGCGAAAGAATCAAGAAACATCCAAATTGCTCTTGCTTTCACTAATAAGAAGCACCAACTCAAATTGCGTTCAAAGTTTGAGCTCATCATTTACCTTTCCTTTGTTACTGTTTATTCTCATACGCTTTCTTATATATTTTATTATTATTATTATTATTATTATTATTTTATATTATATTAATAATTATAAAAATATAAAAGTAACGTACAACTAATATTATTAGACTCAACTCAAACCGGCAGTTCTCCAAAATTTTATTTCCGCATCTAAATTTGATTGAATAATTTAAAAATGAGAACTGGCTTTAGGGCCTGCCTCAAAAGTCTCAGACACAATACCTTTTTCCTAAAGAGTAAGGGGCTGTTTGTTTGGGCTTACCAGAGAATGTCTTTTTGACTTCTCCTGTATGAAGAAGGACTTTTTATGAAGGAGAAGCTGTTTTGTGTTTGGATGCTGTAATTAATAAGGACTTTTGAATCAGAAAAGGTGTTTGGATGTAAAATTGTAAAATGACTTATGACTGATAAAATTACTGAAAAGGACATCAGAAGGACTTTTTTTATAAAGTGTTTGGATCAAAAAGGACTTTTGATAAATATTATAAAATATTATTATTTTTATAATATTAAAATTAAAATAAATAAATAATTATTTTTAATTATTTATTTTTATGAAATTAGAATTATGAATTTGTGAAAATTTAAATTTGTTAGTAAATTAAAAATTTTTATATAAGTTTTGGAATGATTATTTTTGTTTATTTATGCATATTTATTAGATTCAAGTTTTGTGCAAATTTTGAAATAAGTAAGTTTCAATTATATAAATCATTACTAGCTTGCTACTTTAAAAATATATTGAAAAACAAAATATATTAAAAAACATTGTCCTCGTAAGGTCATCACATACAATATACAATATTCTCATAATTGAACTAACTGATCTCTAATGGAATCTCTAACTTGTTCCATTACTCTAACATATTCCCTATTTTGCTCCATCCCTTCATCTGTATACACTACTTGATCATATTGCTCTTCTGAGGTATGAATGGTCTCAAAGTGTCTAAGAAGATCTATATCAGCGTCCATTCTTTTAATATAGTTGTGAAGAG
>JASKGM010075410.1:0-15423 GCA_034509205.1 Ceratonia siliqua
GGGTGAGGGCCAATCTTTGATGGCTTGAACCTTACTTGCGTCAACATGGATCCCTTGATTACTTATTACATACCCCAGAAATAAAATTTGAGTCACCATAAACTCACATTTCTTCAAGTGAACATAGAGTTTGTTCTCTCGAAGAGCCACAAGAACCTCTTTACGATGTCCCAGATGTTCTTCCTCTCCCTTCCTATAGATTAAAATGTCATCAAAGTAAACCACAACAAATCTGCCCAAGAAAGGTTTTAATACATAATTCATCATTCTCGTAAATGTGCGGGGGGCATTGGATAAGCCAAATGGCATGACTAGCCATTCAAATAACCCTTCTTTCGTCTTAAATGCAGTTTTCCATTCATCCCCAGGCCTAATACGAATCTAATGGTAGCCACTCCGCAAATCCAATTTAGAAAACACCTGTGACCCTTCCAACATATCAAGCATATCATTTAACCGAAGAATGGGGAATCTGTACTTAACAGTAATCCGGTTGATGGCTCGACTGTCAACACACATTCTCCAACTACCATCTTTCTTAGGTGTCAATAAAGCTGGAACTGCGCAGGGACTGATACTTTCTATAAGCCCATTCTTCAAAAGATCTTTTAGTTGTGTCTTTAAAGCCTCACTCTCTTTAGGGCTCATCCGATAATGGGGTAAATTAGGTAAGTTGGCACCGGGAACAAAGTCTATTTGATGCTGTATTTCTCGGATAGGGGGTAATTGATTGGGTAGTTCATTGGAAAACAATTCACTAAAGTTCTGTAAGACACTTTCCACACTTGCAGGGATTTTTCTGACATTCTGGGAGTGTGAAGGTTCGGTTATAGCCTTTAAAAGAACCAGATGTACTTCTTTGGACTCCTTGATTGCTCTCTCAAATTCCTTTTCTGATTCTACAATGGTTAAGAATGAGGACCCCTTCACTTTGGAGGCTTTCAGATTAGGATTTTGGCTCTTAGAAGGCGCCATTGCAATGTTGTGACCATTCCACTTGAACAAACATACATTATCTTTTCCCTTATAGATAATACCTACATCATATTGCCACGGTCTACCCAACAACACACGAGTGGCATCCATGTTGATTACATCACAGGTTACCACATCTGAGTAGTGTTTCCCAATAGAAATGGGAACCTTGCAAATTGCCTCTACCTTCTCACTTGGTCCCCGCTTTACCCAACCAATGGAATAAGGTGATGGGTGAGGTTTTGTGGGCAACTTTTTCGATATGAAATTATCACAACTTCCATTGTCAACTATTAGATTGCATACCTTTCCCCCAAGGCAGTATGAAGATTGGAAGATCTTGTGTCTTTGAGAAGCTTCCTTGCGGGTTGGGGAGCATAACACCCTTTGAACAATTAAATTAATCCTTTCTCCCTCATAATCTTCATCACCCGCAACTTCATAAAGTTCATCCTCATATTCTAACTCTCCCTTAACCTCTTTTGTTTCTTCCTCATCTTGTTCCACCAAATTAACAGGTTTCCTGGTTGGGCATTCATTGGATTTGTGTCCCTGCTGGCCACATCTGTAACACTTCACGGTATTGGTCTTGAAATAAGGATTAAGAGTCCTAGAGAACCCCTGATTGGAGGACTTCGCCACTTGCTTCCCCTTTGTAAATCCACCCTCACTAGTTCCCCGTGAATCCTTTAGATCCCTAGGAGGAGGTTCAAGAGTGTTGGCCAGTGGGGGCTTGCCCTTTCCTGAATTGGAGCCACCCTCACCCCACTTTCTCCTAGAATAGGTCCTCCTAGTCTCCTTGCTCTCCATCCATTCAGCTTTCAGGGCCATATTGCATGCTTCATCCACATTCCATGAGGGTTGAAGCCCAATTCTCTCCCTAATACTGTCTTTCAACCCCTCCAAGTACCTAGCAACCCTTTGGTGTTCTGTTTCATTTAGATTGTTCATGAGGGACAGCCTGTTGAACTTAGCAGTGTAATCCATCACAGAATTATCTCCCTAACTACACTTTTGATACATCCTGAACAAATGCTGTTCATAATCTGGAGGTAGGAACCTAGCCATCAACTTCTGTTTCATCTTTTCCCAACTCCTAATAGGGGGCTTCATTTGTCTCTTCCTTTTCTGCTGAAGTTGGTCCCACCACACAGCAGCCCCACTCTTGAATTTTAAGGCTACCCATTTAACCATCTTCTCCTCCTGAACTTCCATGACTTCAAAGTATCTTTCTACCTCAGATAACCAATCTAGGAAGCCTTCTATGTGCAAATTTCCACTGAATGTTGGTAAATCAGCCTTAATCCTATAATCCTCAGTTCCACAATAATGCTGTGGTCCCTGGGTATGCTGTCTGTGTTGCCTCATTGGTTCTTCCTCCGACTCAGAATCATTCCCACCATGGTTTCGGTGGTTTCTGTGAGGAATTCCGAAGTGGGTACCTTGGAAATCCCCTCCTCTGGGCCATTCACACCGTCAACGATGTACAGTAGGAGCCGCGCGATTCTGGGCTGCGTTAACACCAAGGGCAGCGATTGACTCCCTAATCTCCGTCAATTGTTGCTGCTGCTGTTGAATCGCTCTCCACAAAGCAGTTTCCCCACGCTCGACGTCGTCAGGGCAAGCTCCTTCTCCATCACCGGCCATGGCAGGGAAAATCCCTTGCTTTGATACCACCTTATGCTGTTAGGAACCGAGAATGGACTGATTTCAAGATTAGAAATCCAGAACAAGACTTCAGGAAAGTTGTATAATGGAGCTTCAGAAGTGTGACAACTGAAAGCCTTCTGTTTCTCAAGAAACACGACCAGAAAATTCCAATTCTATTCCATCAGAAATGTTACAAATAGATAAATAAGGGAACACACCAGAATTACTAAAATACCCCTTACAACACAAATATTACCACATAGGTCCCACACAAGGTTACAACATAACTACAACTCAGAAACACAAAAATAACAGAGATTCCTAAAGAAATAACAGTAAGATAGCTATTTCCTAGAACTCTTATGACTATCCATCCTATGATAGTAAATCAAACCAGAGTGCTCCGCATCAACAAAGGAGGAAGAAGTTGTTTATGTGTTAGTAACCAGGGTCGTGGAGAGAGAACCCAAAAAAAAAAAGTTGAGTACCCCAATGAAATTCAGAATCTGTTGAATGAATTTAGGGAGTTAATTGGAGACCAATTACGTAAGGGACTACCCTCAAAAAGAAATATCCAGCATGCTATAGATTTGGTCTTGGGGGCAACCTTACCCAATGTGGCTGCCTATAGGATGCCACCATTGCAAATAACTGAAATACAAAAACAAGTGGAGGAACTCATTTACAATTGGTTGATTCGGGGAGAGTAAAAGCCCCTGTGCTTGTCTGGCTCTACTCACCCCAAAAAAAGATGGCACTTGGAGGATGTGTGTCGATAGTCGCGCCATTGATAAGATAAGATCACAATCACATACCGGTTTCCTACCCCTTGTTTCGAAGAGACGTTGGACCAACTTGCGGGGGCCAAGGTGTTTTCAAAGATAGACTTGAGAAGTGGTTATCACCAAATTAGATTAAGGGATGGGGATGAGTGGAAGACAGCTTTCAAAACCCTAGAAGGTCTTTATGAGTGGATGGTGATGCGCTTTGGGCTTTCAAATGCCCGGAGCACCTTTATGGGGGTAATGACAGATGTGTTGAAGCCTTTCTTGAACAAATTTGTTGTTGTCTACTTTGATGACATACTAATTTATAGCAAGATAGCAGAAGAACATTTGAATCACCTTCACAAAATGTTGGAGAACTGCAGCAAGAGGAGTTGTATGTGAATTTGAAAAAGTGCACCTTTCTAAACTTTGAAGTTGTGTTTTTGGGTTTCATTGTGTCAGCATTAGGGTTGAAACCTGACCTAGAAAAGATTCGTGCTATTAAGAGCTGGCCAATACCCCAAACGATGAGAGATGTTAGAAGTTTCAATGGCTCAGCTTCATTTTACAAGCGATTCATTAGAAATTTCAGTTCTATAATGAGCCCCATGTTAGTCAATGGTGATGTAAATAAGATGCCTGAATTTAGGCAAACGTAATTAAAATTATAGGGCTGATATGTTGATGTAATTAGGAATGATTTGTGGCAGATTTTAGGCTGATGATTATAGGCTGTAATTATGAATCTTTGCCTATATAATGAAAGCTAATCCTCATATTGAGGCATTCAATAATCAAACTTGAATTACTAACATGGTATCAGAGCCCCAATAATCTGAGGGTTGGCTTGGTTCTTCGTATTGTGATTGTGAAGTTTTATTGGAGAATTGTCATCTCTTTATCGGTAGCTTCTAGTAATAGAAGAAGGGTGGTTGGCATTTTCTGGTTTGTTTGCCGGCGTTTTCTGGTTCGTTTGTCAGCCTTTTTTGGTACCATTCTCGGCGTCCTTTGCATTCGTTGAAGATGTCCTCTGGTTAAACAGAAGGACTATCGTCGTTTTTCGGTTCAGCAGGAACGGTTCTTGGCATCTCCTGGCTCCGTTACCGGCGTTCTCTGGTCTGGTCATCAGTGTCTTCTCCTGGTTTAGTGGGTAGTTTCCGCATTTATCTACCGGGTATCGTTCTGTTTAGAGACTATAGTTATTATGCTGGTATGATATAATTATTTTGTTCAGCAAATAGATTATTTGGCCATTTATTTTGCTGGATATAATTGCTACTCTGTGGGCTTTTTTATCTTGATTAGTATCTTGATTAGTTTTGACCAATTATTTTCTCGTTAAGTTGGGCCAAGGATATATTTGGATCTTATTATTGTGGACTTCTTCATTTGGGTTGTGGGTTAAGTTGGGCCAAGGATATATTTGGATCTTATTATTGTGGACTTCTTCATTTGGGTTGTGGGCCTTGTCTTGTTAGGCTTGCTATATTTTGGGCTACTTTATTTTGTAATAATGGCAGAAGACAAAATTAATTTTATGGTTCGATTTAATGGAAAAATTATGCCAGTTGGGAATTTCAATTTAGAATGTTTATAAAAGGAAAAGAATTGTGGAATCATTTGGATGGATCTTTCACTCCTCCCACTGGTGATCCTCGGGGACGTGAACGATGGGAAACCAAGGATTTCAGAATTGTTTCTTGGCTCCTGTGTTCTGTGGAACCACATATGATTAATAATCTTCGCCCATTCACCACGGCTAAAGACATGTGGGATTATCTTAAAAGCATTTACTATTAAGATAATTCTGCACGTAAATTTCAACCGGAGCTATAAATTGCCAAATTCTTTCAGGGGAGTCAGTCCATTGAAAAATTTTACATTGAATTATGAATTTATGGAGTGATTATTCTGGCATAGTTTAGCCTAAAATTCCCAGAGAAGCTCTTGCTGCTTTACAAGAAGTTCATTCTGAGACTCAACGGGATCAATTTTTGATGAAGCTAAGGCCTGAATTTGAAAGTGTTCGTGCTGGGTCGCTCAACAGAGATCCGGTACCTTCTTTGAATATCTGTTTGGGAGAACTTTTGCGTGAGGAACAACGGATTGCTTCATAGCATGGCATTACTTGACTAGTGTCAGTACTGAGATGGTTAATATGGCGTATGATGCTCAGGTGAAGGGACAATCTTCGAAACAATGTTATCGTTGCCAAGAATTTGGGCATATTGCAAAACATTGCAATAAGAAAATTTGTAATTATTGCAAGAAGGGCCATATTATTGCTGATTGTCGTGTACGCCCTCAGAATCGTTCAACCTCTGCCTCTCATAACACCGTCCAGTCCAATATGATTACCACTCCTACAGGACCACCTGCTGTTCCTGGTTCCTCTTCCACTGTGATTACACACGAGCAGGTTCAACAGATGATTGTTTTTGCTTTATCTGCTCTTGGTCTCAAAGGTAAGCAATCTCTTTCGACCCTTCCTTGGTTAATTGACTCCGGTTCTTCTAATCATATGATTGGTGATTCCGCACCTTTATCTGATGTTCGTAAGTATAATGGACCACAACATATTCAGGTAGCCAATGGTAGTATCCTTCCTATTACTGTAGTAGGCCAGTTGGGATCTTCCTTTTCCAATGTTTTTGTATCTCCTGAATTATCTTCCAATTTGATTTCTGTCGGCCAATTGGTAGAGGATAACTATGCTGCCTGTTTTGACAATCATGGTTGTTGTGTGCAGGATCTAGCGTCGGGACAGGTGATAGCGAAGGGGCCTAAAGTGTGATGTCTATTTCCTCTTCACTCGTCTTTTGTTCCTGCTTCTATTTCCTTTGGTTGTACTGCTGTTGTTAATAATAGCCATCTTTGGCATAAGAAATTAGGATATTCCAATTATGCCGTGTTTTGAATAATACTAATGATGATTCTTCATCATTTGATTGTGCTTCATGTAAACTTGGTAAAAGTAAATTATTACCTTTTCCTTCGGAAGGTAGTCGTGCTTCACATTGTTTTGAAATTATTCACACCGATGTTTGGGGTATGAGTCCTGTTCTTTCACATGCTCAGTATCGATATTTTGTGACCTTCATTGATGACTATAGCCGTTTCACTTGGGTTTATTTCCTTCGTTCCAAAGCTTATGTGTATTCTACCTTTCAAGCTTTTGTTACTTATGTGGAAACACAATTTTTTGCCTGTATTAAGATCTTACGCTCTGATTCTGGGGGAGAATAGATGTCTCATGCTTTTCAACTTTTTCTTCAACATAAGGGCATTATTTCTCAACGATCCTGCCCTTATACTCCTCAGCAAAATGGTGTTGTTGAGCAAAAGAATCGCCATCTTTTAGATGTTGTTCGTACCCTGTTAATTGATTCTTTTGTTCTACCTCGTTTTTGGGTAGAAGCTCTATCTACTGCTGTTTAGTTGATTAATCGTCTTCCTTCTCAGACTTTACAGTTCGACTCTTCTCATTTTCGTTTGTTTGGCGTTCCCTCTGATGATCACTCTCTTCATATTTTTGGGTCCATCTGTTTTGTTCATTTACCTTTTCATGAACGTCACAAACTCGCTGCCCAAGCTGTTCAATGTGCTTTTCTTGGTTACAGTAATGCTCATAAAGGTTTTGTGTGCTATGATGGGGATACTGATAAAATTCATATTTCTCGCAATGTGGTTTTCTTTGATCATCAGTATTATTTTCCCTGTCGTACTGATCCTGTTTCTTCTTCTATTTCCCTCTCTTCCTTTGATGATGTCTCTCGTCCTGTCACTCGTTTTATGCTAGGAGTTGTATATTGGCGTCACCACCACCCTTTTCTTCCAACATTTGCACGGTTGTCTGATCCTGCCTCCCTTGAACCCCGACGGTCTTCTTGGATTTCCCGACCCCCGGACAGGTATGGTTTCCTATTTCTGCTCTTCAGGCTACTACAGATACTACTTTTGTACTTAAGACTTATTCTCAGGCCTCCTTGCATGAGTGTTTGCGGCACGCTTTACAGGAAGAACTTCAAGCTCTTCAAGATAATCATACATGGGACATTATTTCTTGTCCGTCCGGAGTGAAGCCTATCGGGAGTAAATGGGTGTATACTATCAAATTACGTGTGGATGGTTCTATTGATCGTTATAAAGCTTGTCTGGTGGCTCTTGGTAATCGTCAGCAATATGGTATTGACTATGAGGAAACCTTTGCCCCGGTTGCTAAAATGACTTCTACTCGAACTATTCTGGCCCTTGCAGCCTCGAAAGGGTGGTCTCTTTCTCAGATGGATGTGAATAATGCATTTTTACACGGTGACTTGAAAGAAGAAATATTTATGACTCCTCCACCTGGTTTATTTCCTGTTTCTTCTATTGAGGTTTGTCGGTTGAAGCGTTCTTTGTATGGTTTAAAATAGGCACCCCGAGCGTGATTTGAGAAGTTTCGTACTACTCTTTTGGATTTCACTTTTACGCAGAGCAAGTTTGACTCTTCACTTTTTCTTCACCAAACTGCTACTGGGATTGTAGTTCTTCTTGTCTATGTTGACGATATTGTAATTACTGGCTCCGATCAGCAATTGATTGACCAACTCAAACAGCATCTACAGAACTCTTTTCATATGAAGGATCTTGGTTCTCTACAATATTTTCTTGGTCTCGAGGTGCAACAACGTCTTAATGGAATTTTCTTACATCAGCACAAATATACTCTTGGTGCCAATTTGGTAAAGGTAACTCCCAAAGTATGGGGTTGTGCACACCCTTACCTGAACCAACAACACCTTGGGCCCACTTTAGTATGGATTTTGTGTTAGGACTTCCAAGGACAGCCTCGGGTCATGATTCCATATTTGTTGTTGTGGGCAGATTCTCGAAGATGGTGCACTTTATACCATGCTACAAATCCTTAGATGCTTCCCGCGTAGCTGAATTGTTTTTTAGAGAAGTGGTTAGGTTGCATGGGATCCCTTCATCCATTGTCTCTGATAGGGATGTCAAATTTATGGGCCAATTTTGGGGATCTTTGTGGAAGAAATTGGGCACTCAACTCATATACTCCAGCACTTGCTATCCTCAAACATGGTCAAACAGAGGTGATAAATCAAAGCTTAGGTAATATGTTAAGGTGTCTTGTGGGCAAACATGTCAAGGCTTGGGAT
The DNA here is from genome assembly GCA_034509205.1 of Ceratonia siliqua. Lineage (NCBI taxonomy): Eukaryota > Viridiplantae > Streptophyta > Magnoliopsida > Fabales > Fabaceae > Ceratonia > Ceratonia siliqua. The sequence goes on from JASKGM010075410.1 coordinate 8,552, forward strand.
ACCACCATTCCTCAAGTTCAGTTCGCCTATAACAATTCGGTGAACAGAACTATCAGGAAAACTCCTTTCGTGACTGCCTATGGGCTTGAACCTCAAACAGTATTTGATTTAGTGCCAATACACCTAGATGGTTGAGTTAGTGACGAAGGTGAGGCTTTTGTTGAGCAAGTCCAGAGGATTCACAAAGAAGTCTGTGATGCTTTAAAAGTTAACAATGCTGCCTATGCTAATAATGGCAACTTACATCGTAGATCCCAATAGTTTGCTGAAGGAGATATGGTTTTGGTACATTTGAGAAACGAAAGATTTTTAAAGGGCACTTACCACAAGCTCAAAGATAGAAAATTTGGCCCTTGCCGTGTACTAAAGAAGATAAGCACCAATGCTTATTTAATTGAATTACCACCCACATTATAAATTAGCCCTATGTTTAATGTAGCAGACTTGTATCCTTTTGATGGGTTTGAAGGCGAAATGCCCACTCTCAGCGAACAAATTAGTAACCTATCAATTGTCCCATCTGATATTATTGAAGATGTCCTTGATGTCAAAGAGGTTGTGTAAAGAAGAGGTATCCCCTATCACAGGTTTTTGATCAAGTGCCTTGGAAAACCCGCCACTGAGAGCACTTCGATTGTTGAGGACGAGTTGAAGACTATTGACATTGAGATTTATGAAGAAACGAGATGTGTCTTTGCTCCTGATGTAGTTGTTCTTTCAAGTGGGGGAGACTGATGCAGGAGCATCCCTCGTTGAGCTGTTTGGGTTTTGTTTTATGTTTTCTCTTGTTCTGTTGGTTAGCTGTTGCATGTATGCGTGTTATTTCTATTCCAAGTGTTTGTGTTCTGTTTCTATCTAAGTTTGCATGTGCTGTGCACCTTTCTTTTAATGTAGCTACAGTTCTGTATTCCCTTATTTAGGACCCGATAATGGTAAACTCTCTTGAGTTTATGCTTGAGATATTATATGAGAGGTTTCTCGACTGAGATAACCCACAGTAGTGTTCATCTTCTTCTCTTCTTCTATTCCTAGCTATTTTTCAGTTCAGTTGTGCGTTTTCTCCCCTGATCTACATCAAATTTAGTTAAAATGACAAGGCAGTGTGCTTTGTAGGATGAATGAGCGAATTCTTTTAGTACTTTGGTTTTCACTTTCATGTTTGATGTTATGCGGTTCTTTGACTTATTATAAAAATTTATAAAGAAACTTACTAGCATAAGCCTTCTAATTCTCTTTTTCTGTTCAGCCTATGTCATCCTCTGTGGTTCAGGGATTTGATTCTCTACGGCTGTTGAATCTGGATGATAATTATATAGCTGAATGGGAAGAAATCATGAAGCTTTCTCAGCTAAGAAGGTTGGTGAAAGACAAAATGTTACAAATCAGTTGCTTTTCTTTCCCTTATTTTCTTCCCCTTGAACTACCTTTCTTCTTTTTTCTAGATTTGTTAACTCTAGTGAATTGCTGAATTTCTCAGTTGGTATGGTTTATTTCAGTTTGGAGCAGCTTTATTTGAACAAGAATTGTTTGAAGTGCATATTTTATTCTGATAATCCAAGGCAGCATGAATTGGAAGTTCCATGCTATAAGCCTTTTCAGAACTTGCGCTGCCTTCTATTAGGTAATATGGTACTATTCCTATTAGACATCATCCTACTGTGAAATGTGTATTGTCTGCCTTTTAAGTCTTTCCAATTCATCCTTCAGGTGGTAACAACATTGCGGATCTGGCCTCTGTTGACTCGTTAAATTTCTTTCCTAAATTGGTGGTAAAGTTCATTTGGAAGTGTTTTTTATGCTGCCAAATATATTTATTTCTTGATTATGCGTGGATGTTATGCTATAACAATATGAGTGGCTGGGAAATAATTTTTTGATTAAAGAAGAAATTTTCTTGGAAAGAAAAGGGACAGGATAAGCCATCCTTACAACCAACAAGAATGAAAAACAACAAAAGTAAATACGAGCTTTCGCTCCATAAATAAATCATGGGAAGAACACCAAAGGGAAGCCATAAAAACACACTATCCCATAATAGTTATAAAGAAATGAAAGTATCCTTGAAAATATGAGCATTCATTTAAATTCACCAAAGAACCGTAAACACTGTACATGCCGATGATGTTTTCCCTTCTTACTTCTGCTAAAGTTTTAAAAGTAATCAGTAGAAAGTAGAAACTGCTCCAAAGTCAGAGCATAGACTCGTCTCTCACCAAAAATTCTAAACAAATTCCAGATAAAGGTGGCTACTCGACAGTGTAAAATAGTATGAGTGGAAGTTTTTGAGCTAGACCGACATATATCACATTGAGAGAACGAGCTTTAGGTAGTATAGGCACTAGCTGTATATATGCTGTTGCATCCTCGCATATATTGAATTTGATGTATTGTCTTGTATCAAACTCTTATAAATACATTGCTTCATGTAGGTTAGAATTCATTGATTACATTTCACACAAAAGGTTTTCTCTTCCTTTCTCTCATTTCATAAATATTGTTAGAAGTAGTATGACAGCTAGGATGAATATTGTGTCAACAACTAGTGGGCTTACACTAGTTGTATTGTCCTTGACGTAGCTTTTAAATTATAAATAGATACAGAGGGGAGTTTTCAGCTGCAACTAGCGTTGTATCTATGGAAGAAATGGGCGTCCTACCATTAGGGAGAAGGTCGAGAGGTTTTCTCGTTGTGGGGAGTCGGTTTTGAGTATGTTTTTGTCCGTTTTCCAAACATGGATGTGAAATAGAGGGCTTAGGCTGCATCATTGATCGATTTTGTAAGATATATGGTTTGTTTTGATGAGGTAATGTTGCTTTGAAGTGTTATATAGTGTTGTTTCTGTGTTTGGGTGAGGTACCTTTGTTGTGTGTGGAGTTTTGGCATTGTGACGTGTAGTATCTAAAGTGATTGCTACCACATCCAAATTGACGGATGCTAAGTTCAATACAAATGGAACTAATTTTCTAGAGTGGAAATACTCGATGTTGGTGGGCCTGGAGAAATGCGAAAGGATGAGCATTTGACAAAAGATTGTCCAACAGAGAAGAAGGCGGCACAATATGGAAGCAGGAGGGTAAGTGGATTTTGTCTTTAATGGTTAATGCTATTGAGAAGAAATCCATGCTTACACATTGTAACACTGCCAAGGAACTTTGGGAATTTCTGGAATTTGTGTATGGTGGTTTTAGTAATAATCTTATTAGGATTTATGCTCTCTCACAGGAAATTTATCGACCTAGACAACGGGAGAGGTCATTGATGAACTACTACTTTGATGCAGGAGCATCCCTCATGTCTTCATGTTCTGTTAGCTATTTTACTGTTGTTTCTGTTAGCGTTATTTGACTGTTGATGCAGTTATTATTTTCATGTATTTTTACTGTATGTCTGTTAGCTCTATTAGTTGGTTTGTGGCTAGCACATGACCCCTCTTTTCCTTAAGTAGAACCCCCCAATATAGTGGGTTGCTGTTGCTTTTGTAATTAAATTTTAGTTTGATATTTCCTAATATATTAGGGACGTTTCTCTGTGAAGAACCCTAGCTTCTTCATCTCTTTTGATTTCTCTTGCATTCGAGCTCTTCTCTGGACGTTGCAACCTATTTCCTCCCTTGTATTGCATTAAGTGGTATTAGAGCTAAATGGCTGGTCGTGCAAGAGGCAGAGGTGGCCGAGGAACTCAAGGATAATAAGCCGAGTTGGCTGAGATAAGGAGATCGATCGAGGACTTGTCATGAGTTATGCAAGCTCTATAGCGTCAAGGACGAATGGAAGCACGTATGGAGCTTCCTGCTTGAGCCCGATTTACGGTGGATGACTAGGAAGATTCAGATGAACCATAGAGCAACGCTAGCGATGAAGGATCGACACACGACGTCGAGAATTTGTTCCATGACCATGGAACCTATTGTTTCACGAGAATCAACCTCATGCGAGAAGAGGAGGAAATAACTGAACCCATCTACGATGAGTATCCTGATGATGATGAAGCAGTAGGTAGAGGTACTGTGGAGGATGTCGTTTCAAAAGATGATATTGTTCACTTTTCGGGGAGTAGAGTTATCTCCTCAATTAGTCACATAAGCTGCTCCAGATCAAGGTAAAAATCTGGTGTTGGCAGAAGCCCTTGTTTCTGGTGGTGTTAAAAGGGCCTCGTTGGGAACACTTACGATAATGGCTTTGGGAACAAACGAAGCTCTTAAAGGCGGTTATGGTTATGGAAGTGGTACAAAAGTGGTGAACCAACTGATTGCTGGAGTTTGTATAGCATCAGCTGTTGAGGCAATGGTTGTTGGAGCTTGATTGGGTTTTGCTGCTGGTTGGGGTTGACAAGATAATGCTGGTATGGTTGAAGAGATTGATAGAAATGTTGAACTTCAACCTCACAATGTTGAGGCATTATTAAGTGAGTGGATGGGTGTAGGTGCCATGTTTCCCTTTGATCGAGGGCATTCTGAAGTTAAAACCATTAACCATGAGCCCTAGTCTTTTGGAGAAGGGTGAAGAAGTTTGCTGATTGGCGTTGGTGTGTACTTTGCCATTTCGTTGAGATTTGATTTTGGTGATGCACATCCGGATTTACCGGCTTTGTATTTAAAAGGTGGCTCAATCATACTTGTGGCCCCCCCCCCCCCCCCCACTCCAACATATTGGTGAAACTAATTTATTAGACTACTTGAAACTTCGTGTGGTTTTAGATGAACATGGGAAAGCTGAAGGTGTCCTATTTGAGGATGATGGTGATGGATATTAATTCACTTAAGGCGAGTATTTATTGAAACATTATGTGGCCGAACTTCAATCATCAGCTGCTCTTGAAACAGCTGACCTTGTTATAAAATTGTGCATTGGTGGAAACAAAGCTGTTTATATGGAAAGACTGGAGTTATCATCAATTGGAAACTTGATGAGTCTCTAATGCTTAAAGTTCCTGGTGGTGACTCCCTTATAAAGTTTAAATTTAATTCTTATAGTGAAGATGATGACTATGAAGGACATGACTACAGCTTGCAAGGTCAGCTTTCTGCTGTTGACATTGTTTTCCTCTATAGATTTGTGTGGGAGATAACAGTGTACTTTATGGAATTTTCTTTCCCACATACTGAAGAAGCAATCAAACTTGTTGATAAGGTGGGAGATTTGAATGGTTGATTCGGAAATATGAAATTGGTGGAGCTGCTGCACTCAAGCTGGACCTTACACTTGACACTCAACTTATTATTGTTCCTAGAAATTCAATGAGCAAAGACTTTACTAACTTAGCAGCTTTTAATGCAAGGCTACAATTCATTGCAGAAGGTTGCACATTTTGCAATAGTGCTGAGGGCAAGGTTATATTTTCAATGGTGGATGGAGAATTATCTTTCTTTCAAAAGCATGCTTAAGAAGAAAGACAAGTTAATGACTTTTGGTGTTTGGTTGAATGTATTCAAAATGAAGGAATGATTTTAAAGAATCAGCTTTTGGTAGAGACACTATTTTACTCTTGTAAGGGTTGGAAGGACAAGATTGTTCATATTTTGGCTTATCTTCCATGTCTTGAAACACAAGATGTTAGTCAGCATGACAATTATAGATAGTTTGCTCAGAATTATTGGTGTTCAGAATTGCTTGCCGTTTGTATGAATGTTTTGCATAACTTTGAGGCATTTCATAAGTTCTTAGTTAATAAGGCCCTTTCTATCTTCTGCCAAGTTCCTATAGTCTGCAGAAATCGCTAACAATGAACATGGTTTCTCTAAGGGGAATTGACGCTTGTCAGAAATTGGTAAAAAAGGTCCTATATGAAGGCATTAGAAGGATATTCTATGAAGAATTATGCCATGCTTACTCTATTCAGGCCCTCTTATTGAAATTTGTGAAGAGGTCTTGCTTCGTTCCACCAAGGATACTTGTGTTATATTTCATATCTAAGGTTGGTGCGGGGAACTTACATTCTATTGTTTTCCAGCAAGTGAGTGATGATGATGGGGAGGCTTTCGCTGAACACATCCAACGAATTAATAAAGAAGTCAGTGACACTATAACGACTTTCAGTCTTGTAGAGCTTTCAGTGGAATGCTTCTTGAACAAAGAGGATGTAGGAATGGATTCTCTTTGTTATCTCGTTAATCTCGGGATTATAGAATATATATACTGAAGTTAGCCTAATTCTAGGAGTAATAAAAAAGAAAGATTGAGGAAATTACTCCTAACCTACCAAATCTATCAATCAGGGATTCCCTGATTAGTCAACATATATACAGGCCATTTACAACTAATTCCTAATCACATTTAAAAGCTAATTAATGACTTGAGATACTCTCCAACACTCCCCCTCAAGCTGGTGAATAGATATCAATCATTCCCAGCTTGCCAATTAAAAATTCAAATTCTGGTTTGGATAATGCCTTGCTAAGAATATCTGCTTCTTGCTGCCTTGTTGGAACATAAGAGATATGTATTGCTACATAATCAATTTCATCTTTAATAAAACTCCTATCAATTCTCACATGTTTCATTCGGTCATGTTGGACAGGATTGTGAACTATGTTTATTGCTGATTTACTGTCACTGTACAGGTTCATAGGACCTTTTCTAGGGAATTTTAGATCTGTTAAAAGTTTCTCAATCCAAATTAGTTCACATACTCCTTGTGTAATTGCTCAGTACTCTACATCAGCACTACTTCTTGCCATCTCTGATTGCTTTTTGCTTCTCCATGTAACAAGGTTTCCCCACACTTTTGTACAATAGTTGGTTGTGGACTTACTGAAAACTTGAAGGTGAGGGAATTCTATTTCTATATTCGCTTATCTCAAACAAAGGATTACAAGGATCTCTTTATAGAAGAGATCATAAGCAGAAAATCAGGGAGGAGTTACTATTGCTAT
>JASKGM010075421.1:0-49563 GCA_034509205.1 Ceratonia siliqua
AGGCCTAGTTAAAGAAATAGGCAGAGCATGTAAGTAGAAGATGAAGGCGAGAAGCAAACTGTCGAGGGATTTGTCGAAGCCAAGGGCAAACAGGGATGAATCTCCTTCTCCTGATCTCATTTTCATCAGAAGTTACAAATTTTGCATTCTCATTTAAGTAGGAAAACTCATTTTTCATTAACTTCTCATTTTGAATTAAAGGAGATCCGAACACCCAAATTTTTCTGAAAATGACTTTGTTTTTGAAAAGAATTCCTTTTCTCCATCCCGAAGGAGATCCGAACAAGGCCATAGTCCCTTTTGGAGAGGCTAGTCCGGAAGGTGTGCGTTCATTTTGTTTTGGTGGTTTCTATCCTAGCCCTAGGGTGTTTTTTTTTTATAATTATTTTATTTTTTACTTTTGAAATTTTTTTTTAAATTTTTAAATTTATTTTTAAGTATTTGTGTTCAAAAATTTTGTATTTTTTTAATTTCTTTTAACTTGTTTATTAAAAAATATTATAAAAAAATGGAAATACCTCGAGGGTAACACTATCCATGGGGTAGAATAGGAACCGTCTTTTGTTTTTAATGACAAGGTATGTTCTGATTCAAAAAGCATCCGACTTTGTCTCATTATCTTTTCTTTTTTTATATTCTTTTTCTTTTTCTTTTATTATTTTTATTAACATTAATTTCCTAATTTTGATTCCTAAACAAATTAAAATAGAAACAAAATTAAATTAAAATGACTCAATGAAAAATTTTGAATTAAAGTTTGACCCAAGCACAACACCCAAAATAACAAAATTAAAATTAAGACAAATTAAAATTTAATGATTCAATTAATATATAAAATAAATTTTAAATGTAATTTAAAATACTAAGACTCAATAAAACTCAACTTTTAAAAGAAAATCTTTATTTTTGAAATTTTTTTGAGTAATTTAGAATTTTTAAAAATTAAGTGAAAATGCTCGAATAAAATATAGTGTTCTCACCGTGTTTTCTCATTCTTTCAAACCCCTTACGTAAGTTAGTTAAATGTTGATCTACGATGATGTCCTCGGTATAGACTTTCTTGAATTAGCTAATCATGTCATGAAAGATTATATTCATAGTCATTTGGCACCTACAGTTTTTAATCTAAACGGCATTACGACCCATTCAAATGTCCATATGTATCTTGGGCATATAAAAACTATCTTTGCCACGTCTTGCTTGTCAATCAAGATTTGGTTATATCCAAAATGACAGTCCATCATGCTCACTAACTCATGGTTGGATGTCGAATTGACCAACATGTCGGTGATCAGCATAGGATATTGGTCCTTGAAAATAACTTCATTAATATTCCTAAAGTCGATACTTATGTTGAGCTTCTCATTCTTCTTCACAACGAGCACAATATTTGAAACCCAATCGACATACCTTGTCGTTCTTATGAACTTAGCTATAAGGATCTTCTGTATATCCTCTTTAGTTTTTCCCATAATCTCTGGAGCAAAACTTCGTGAAGGTTGAATGTGTAAGAAAATTTGATATATTGTATGAATTTAGAACGTCGTTTATAAAATTAATTTATGAGTATACATGTCTTCAACATACTTACTGATTCAGGACAATCTAGACGTACAAGATCTTCCTCTCTAACTTCAGATAGAAAAGTGGTCATCAATGGGCCGAGCCAAAGATCATATATCAATAATATTCCTTGTTAGGTTAGGAGTTGAGAGATGACTCAGCCTTTTATAAGAATAAAATAACCCTAATAGGTCTCCCATTATAGGCCTATATGATTAGGCCTATACTAAGCCACCAAACACATCAGTACACCCAAGGCATACAAAGTTCATAAACAGCAGTGATCACAACATGGACTTTAATCATCTCTCAATGGATCCATAATTAACCAGTTTTATAAAAAATATAAAACCTCCAATTAGTGGCAGCCCACAATAGAAGTTCTAATATTCTCCCACTTGACTTACACTAATTGCATAATATAATTTATAAAACGTTTTACTTTACAAACGACTGTCTTGCTAAAACAAAGTTTTACAATGTGACCACAATTTTAAAAAATCATCCATTTAAGGGATAATACCTCCCGGATACTCAATATTATGGGACTTAAAAATGCCAAATCATGGCGGTAATTGCACCCTTAATTAATGCAAGACCTTCCATGGTCACACACATTATAAATCTCATAAATCAAGGTTCGTGATGTGATGTGTAGCATGAAAATACCACCAACATGTGATCTCATCGTGCTATATTCAATGTCGGTCCACCACGATTTCTCTCATGCAACATGCTTCATTGCTAGCAATAACATATGCTAGTATTTTGTCTCAAAATCTCAAAACGGTGTGACACAGGTGTCAATAGTGAGATATAATCAATCAAAAAATTTTCTAAGACTAACACCAAGTCTTGACTTCACCATGGTCTTACAACCATCATAAAGATACAAATTTTCTATGACTAACACCGAGTATTGGCTCCACCATGGTCTTACAGCCATCACAAAGATACAAATTTTCTAAGACTGACACCGAGTCTTGGCTCCACCATGGTATTACAGCTATCATGAAGATACAAATTTGCTAAGACTAACACCAAGTCTTGGTTCCACCATGGTCTTACAATTATCACAAAGATACACTACCAACAATCTTTTATATATAACGACAAGTGTATCAATTGTCAAGACAAATATGCATAATAAAACATAGAGTGTAAATAAATGTAGATTAATGCATATAAACATATATCTAACTATGTGATAATATGGACCACTATGCTAGAGTAATGAAATAATACAAAACTCCAACTAATCAAGTACATAAAAATAACTCAAAACACCCATAGTTTTTATAGGGCAACACTATGGTGCAGCCCAAAAATGGGGCTGCACCATAATTCCGACACCAAAATCATATGTTTTTTTGATTTTTTATCTCAATTTTTTTACTTTTCAACATTAATTAATTATTGTTTATGTCATATAATTTTTTGAGAATTTTTTAAAATATTTTAGAATTTTTTTTAAAATTTTTTCTATCTTTTTTATACTATTCACAATAAATTTTTTGATACTATTCATTCATAAATGTAAATTTTTTTAAAAAATATAAAAACATTTTAAACAATTTAGAAAAAAATATATAACATAAATAATAATTTATTAATATTAAAAAATTAAAAAATTAAAAAATAATTAAAAAATAAAAAACCTATGCTACCGCCACAAACTGTGGCGGTAGCTTAGAGGTCTCCAATGGGTCTAAGCCCTTTGGTCAATGGATAAGCTAACATTACATCTATACCAATATACTCAATAACAATGTTCACATGATCTCTAATTGTTAAGTACTTCAGCTCCATATGTTTAGACACACTTAGTGAACAATCTTTCATCTGGAATTTCTCAAGAATCTTATTAATATAGGTTTTCTGATACAAGCCTAGGATGCCTTATGACATGTCTCCATGAATCTTAATGTTAATGATAGAAGACATTTCTCCCATATCTTTCATACCAAAAAAATGTTTGAGAGATAAATTGTTTCATATAATGAAACAACCTTAGATCATTGGTTGCAAGCAAAATATCATCCATATATAATACTAGAAATATGATTTTGCTCTTGCTAATCTTATGATATATACATTGATCCATAATGTTCTCTACAAAACTAAATAAAGAGATAACATTATGAAACTTTAAATACCATTGATGGGAGGCTTGCTTTAGTCCCATATGCAAACCAAATTATCACCATAATGTGAAATGAACCCTTCAAGTTGTTTCATATAAACATCTTCCTATAAATCTCCATTAAGGAAGATTGTTTTCACATCCATTTGATATAAGTCTAAATTAAAATGTGCAACTAGTGCCATGATTATACGAAAATAATATTTTCTAGAAACAAGAGAGAAAGTCTTTCCATAGTCAATTCCTTCATTTTGTGTGAATCATTTGGCAACGAGTCTAGCCTTATATCTCTCAGTGTTACTTAATGAATATTTCTTGGTTTTAAAGACTCATTTACAACTAATGACCTTCACCCCATTAGGCAACTCAACGAGATCCCAGACTCGATTATTTACCATAGAATCCATCTCATCCTTCATGGCATCATACCATAACTTAGACTTACTACTATGTTTCAAGGTCATTTTCAGTATTAATGTCCGAGTTAGATTCTTCTAAGTACGCAACATAAAGATAAGCTTACTAATATAAGACAAATCAAAAGTAAATACAAATCAACATGTCATTAAAATCTACCTTTGGGTAATGATTTTAACACAAAGTTGACTCACTAGCTTTATGATAGAACTTAATAAATTATGAAAATTTCTCAATACATGTGGTATAATTAAGAAATTATTATAATTTTCTATTCCATCATAATTAAAGATGATGTCGCTTTTCTTTAATAATCAAATGCATACTAATCACACAACATCAATGGTGTGTATAAATTAAGACATAAATATTAATTAAAATATAAGCATAACATAAATTAAATAATTAATTTATTATGCTAATAATGTCTGAATTTAATAAAATAAGACTTTGAACTAAGTAAACTTCTTTATGACTAAATAAACAGTCTTGCCCATTATTGAAAATAAGACCATAATAACATAAAATATGTCTCTAATAATAGGTTTTAACAAATAAAATTACATTTATTATTAAAAATTAAAAATTTATACTATATTTTAATTAAAGGAATCATATAAATTTGTAACTTATAGAGATACAAGTAATACTAGAATAAATTCCTTGATGAACTTAAGCAATTAGTTCAAATCAACAACTATAAAATGAGCACATTATAATTATTTCAAGGTGTAATGAGCCCATTCCAATATGCAACTTTTGAGCTTAACAAAGTCCAAAGAAAATTGGCTTAACTATAACACAGTACAAAATGACTAAAACAAAATTGAGCCAACACTCTAACGCAAACATAAACCCAAAAATTCAATAAATAAGCTCAATATCACACAACATGAAAGTCTTAGTTGGTGTTAAAAAATTTCGGGCCACACTACACTAACATTAGAAGCCATAATCATAAAATTTAAAATTTTGGGCTAACTTTTAAATCATTTAAATAAGATTTTATAAATCTTAAATATGAGTTACTAAAAGAAATTGGCGCATTATATTATGGCTATAAATATTAAATGTCATAAAATTAAAACAGTCCAAAACAAGAATTATCATGGTATTCAAACTCTTATAGCCCATCATCTTAAAGGCCATGATAAAAAACCAACTACATACATAAACGGTTTAAAATAATCTCTTAGGCCAATAACATAAGCCGAGAAAACAAAAAACAAACAATTGCATTGGCTAAAATACCATTCACAAGACTTTATTCACTAGCAAGGAAAAACTAAAGCCCTCTATCAATTTACAATCAATATTAATGTTAGCTTATTTTAAGACTTCAAATTAAAATCAAAATGACAAAACCAATTTGTCCAACAATTATTAACAAGCAAACATTAAAACATATTAGATTTAGTGATCAAGTCTTGTCTAGGTCAGTCATTCATTAGGCAAATTCTATACCTTTCTTCTTTCAGAATTTGAGCCATTTAACTCCTCAACAATAACAATATTATTGTTCAAACTATAAACAAATTAATTCTGAAAATTATCCCCTTTGGGAAGATAAATTATCAAAATTAACTTACTTCCCAATAATTTCTTAACAATAGCAGTATTATTGTTCAAATTAAAAATAAATTAATTCTAAAAATATCCCATTTGAGTACATAAATTTTTAAAATTAACTTACTTCCCAATAATTCCTCAACAATAGCAGTATTATTGTTCAAACCAAAAGAGACTATCATAAAAAAAATACAATATGTTAGTTATAGGGCAAATTACATATGCTTTTAACATCATAAGCCATAAACCAGAATCCTAAAGCGCATTACCACATCCCCTTTGGGCAAAGTATGTAGAATATGTAAGGTATTCCCAAAAACATGAAGCTAACCAGAAATAAATTAACTATGAAAATCATTCTATTTGGGCAGATAGATTTTTAAAATTAATTTATTTCCCAATCCAAAAATGCTTCTATGCCATTCCTAAATTAAAACACACAATAATCCTCTTTGGGCAAATGATTGTATACAATAAACAAGAACTATCCCCAAAATTAAATCCTACAAATTTAATATGAATGAAACCATTTTTGTGAGAATATATTTATATAAATTTATGGAACTAAAATTTTGGATCTTAAATACCCAAACAACTAGTACACAAATTTGTATGCTCATATATAAAACTACCAAAATGAAGTACTATACACCAAGTACCTCTACTGGTCTATATTAACTAATATAATTGCAACAAAATCACAATCTCAATTATGACATTTTTATTAAAAATATTTGCAGCACCGAAAAAATAGGAAAACTTATACCACAATGATCATCATAAAAGGAGGAACAACATACTGAAATTTGGGAAAAAACAGAGCAGCACGTGAGCCACACTTGCCACCATGAATGCATGGGGAAGAGCTCACGCATAGGAAAAATTCATATGTTCAATAGGAAATCTTTCAAATTGATATTTTTGGAAAGTTTTTGCTATCCAGACCAGTCTCATTAATTAGGACATAATGTTTTCTCTAAATGTCCAAATAATGTGATCTTTGTGGCTATGAAAAGATAATTCAAATTTCCAAAATTTCATGTTTCACGGTTAAATGGAAATTCAAATGTTATGGATGTTAAAATCGAATTGGACATTGAGACTATATAAGGAAACTATTTCCTTAACAAGCTTCTATAATTTGGGCATAAAATTGGCTACACAAATGCCATTGGTGTGATTCTTGATGCTCTAGAAAGATAAGATATATATCTATAATTATTATGTTGACTATATTTCCTAATTCGATTAGGATCAGAGCGTAACTTGGGTCTCAAGTTAGCTTATCAACAAAAATTCTAACTCCTTATGGCACAAAGAAATTATAGTCTCATTAAGTTTTGCAACCCTAGTGGCAATAGTAGAAGGAAAACCATTAACCCGACTCCATGAAAACTTAAAACCGAGCTTCAGCAAAGTCTTTTCAAGTGTTTTTCAAAGTGATTTCAGTCTGAAAATGAGTCTTGAAGCAAATAAGAATTAACCCCTATAAAAAAATGAACTTAAACTACAAATTTGTGTTAATTCTATTGAAAAAACTGCAACTAAAATAAGGCAATTAGGGTTCTAAAATACTTCCAAATCTTTTTTTGCAATTATAGCCAAATATCCACTAGAAGAATACAATCAAAACAAAAGTACATAACAATTGAAAAAAAACATACGGTAATTCCTCAAAATTTTCACAAAACACAACCCACAAAAATGTCCATTTTGAAATACCCAAAATTGCTCTTTTTTTTCACATTGAATATTCCAAAAACAATCATAATAATATTCAACCCTAGAAAAAAAAAGAAGGATCAAGACAAGAAAAATGAGTCTTAATAATTCAGATATAAACACATAATTATGATTTAACATAATTAGGATCTTAAATCCATACAAGTAGGCTTTGATACCACAGGTAAGAAAAATTGATATTTTATATGAATTTAGAACACCGTTTATAGAACTAATTTACAAGTGTACCTATCTTCAACATGCTTACTGATTTAGGACGATCTAGATAGGTAAGATCTTCCTTTCCAACTCTAGATAGAAAGGCAGCCGTCAATGGGGCAAGTCAAAGATCATAAATCAGTAATATCCCTTATTAGGTTAAAAGTGAAGAAGAGACCTAACGTTTTATAAAAATAAAATAACCATAATAGACCCTCCCATTACGGGCTTATATGATTGGGCTTACACTAAGCTGTCAAACATATCAGTACAACCAAGGCATACAAAGTCCAGAAACGATAGTGTTCACAACATGGACTTAGTGAGTAGATTAAAAAAATCATTCTACGATTTGAGACAAGCCTCCAACCAATGGTACTTTAAGTTTGATGAAGTTGTCACTTCTCTCAGCTTCACTGAGAACAAAGTTGATCAATGCATATATATAAAGGTCAGTGGGAGCAAGTTTATTTTTCTAGTTCTCTATGTTGATGATATTTTACTTGCTACCAATGATTTGGATTTACTGTTTGATACAAACAAATGTTGTCTATAAACTTTGGTATGAAAGATCTTGGTGAAGTGTCTTTTGTATTGGGGATTCAAATCAATAGAGATAGAACTTGAAATCTACTAGGATTGTCACTGAGATCCTATGTTGATAAAGTTATAAAAAGATTTAGTATGAAACACTGTAAGCCTGGGGATGTCCCAGTTGCCAAGGGTGATAAGTTTAATCATAGTCAATGCCTTCAAAATAAGATTGACAAATAATCAATGAAGAATATTCCTTATGCAAGTGCTGTAGGGAGTTTAATGTATGCACAGGTTAACATTAGGCCTAATTTGGTTTTTCCTACTAGTATTTTTGGGCGATATTTATCCAATCTTGGGAGTGACCATTGGGTTACTGCTAAGAAAGTAATGAGGTACCTATAAAAGATGAAATACTACATGCTTGTATATAGAAATGTTGATAATTTGGAAGTGATTGGCTACACGGATTCAGAATTTTCTAGAAGTTCTGATGATTTGAAATAGACTTCGGGTTATATTTTCTTATTGGCAGGTGGTGCCATATCATGAAAGAGTGTTAAACAAACCATAACAGCTTCTTTTACTATGCAAGCTGAGTTTGTTGATTATACTATTAGGATTATTTTAGTTTTATAAAAGGGTAGGTCCCATTTCCACTCCTAACCTAACAAGGGAAATTACCGATCTCTGATCTTTGACTTGCCACATTGACAGTTGCCTTTCTATTTGGAGGAAAACCTTGCCTTTTATAAAAATAAAATAACCCTAATAGGCCTTCCCATTATGGGCTTATAGGATTAAGCCTACACTAAGCCGTCAAACACATCAGTACAACCAAGGCATACAAAGTTCAGAAACAACAGTGATCACAACATTAACTTTAACCATCTTTCAATGGATCCATAATCACTTAGTTTTATGAAAAATATAAAACCTTCAATTAGTGGCAACCCATAATAGAAATTCTAACAGAATGTACAACCAACATCCCTCCTTGACCGGCAACTCATGTTCAACTAGCTCTTGAATTAATCATGGCATTTCATGGTAATTCCGAGTAAACAAATCCTTGTATTCTTTCAATAAATCAATCAAGGATGATTTGAATTCTTGACTTAATAATGAACTTATAAACATCAATTATTGGTGACTTACGTGGCCTAAATTTATCGCTTCTAGTAGATCTAATACCTCTAACTTTTTATCTGTTTGATGTGTGGGTAATTCTTCAAACTGCTCATTAACTTGTTCTTTTTGTAATGTCCCTTTTTTGCATAAAAAGTTTGCTGACCAAGATTCTTATGATAATTTTAGAAAAGAAGCTATATAAAAAATACATTTGCTATTCTACCACCCCACACAACCAATTTTTCCATTCCCATGAATATGGAAACGAAGAAGAAAGTGCCTAGAAATCTTCTAGGAAAGACTTACCCAAGTTTTGGTGGCATGGTCATCCTTTGGAATGCTCCCTATGGCACCCATGCCTTTATCCCCGAGCCTATACCTTTCTTCTTCACGAAACCTCGGGTGCCCCTCTATTTATAGACACTTAGCGAGGTTCAGTCAAGCACATGATATGGTGCAATTGACCATACCCATAATTTTAACTTAGATGCCCTTGAAATTTGACTCCTAGCACTTTCATTCCATTCTCAACATGCTCATAACATTGCCTTGTGCCAAATCTTTATACATTGGCGCCAGTGCACATTGACATATTAGTACTTAAGGGTTTAAAATTATCAACTCTTAGGACTTTGAGGTGTTAAAAATTAAGTTTTCCTCAAAACTATAAATTTATAGCCTCGTATCTTAGCTTTTGAGGGCCTTTTGAATCACTTTATTTCAAGTTCTATAGCCTAAGTTATGTCCATTTTACGGCATTAAGGTTTAACAGGCCTAACACCATGTTTCCTTCATTTTTTATAGAAATTATACTTGTACACCAGGCCCTCTCTACACCATCATACACCATCTCCTTTTAATTAATATAATTGCTGACTCAGCTACTGACTCAGCAATTATATTAATATTTTATTCTTTTCTCCATTTCACCTTTTTCCCGTATCTCCTTCATTTTCAAATTGGCCTCCTTCATTTTAGGTTTAAAGAAGGCTCGCCTTCCTCCACCACCACCACCATTACAGGTCACCGTTGCTCACCACCTTCGCTCACCGTCGCACGCCACTCGTCACCGTTGTTCACCACCTTCGCCACGAGAATGCTCGTCTCTTCTCTCTTAACAAGGATAAGATCCCCATCACAAGAGTTTCTATGATGAGTTTTTGGCTCCAATCATGGTGGAGGAAGGTGGGGCTGCGGCTGTTGGATCTTCTATTGCTCTATTGGTAGAGACAGAGAAGGAAATTTGTCTAGGCCAGGTCTAAAGCTAATTCTTCATCTTCCTCTTCGTCAACAGATGCACTCAATGCTCTGTACAAGAAGGTAATTCTTCAATATTCTTTGTAGGAAATGTTTAAAACGATGGCCAGAGAGAAATTGTTTTGTTATTAGGATCTTTACACTATTGCTTGCTAATGTGTTCACAATTTGTATGAGGAAGTTACATTTCCTAATAAGTTTTAAATGTGTGTTTAATTACCGATTATAATTGTTCTTGATGGTAGATGAATATCACATTGGTTCTTTTAAGATGTTCTCCCATTTAAGGACAAGGACGGATAACCAGATAACTACCTTTGCATCAATTTGTTTTTTCTTTTGATGATTGGGTATTTAGTCACTGAAAGAGGCAAATAGAAGCAGTTAGGATGTTCATCAAATTACAATCACAGTGAGTATCTTGTTGAATTTAACAATGCTGTAGCCTGATAGTTTGATTTCTTAAGTTTTTCAATATATTCTCTGAGCACTCTAGATTTCTGGACCTCTTCCTAAGTTATTAACTTTTATATAGTGACTGATAATAACTAGTAGTTATCTGCATTTACAACCAGGTGATAATACCTTAATGCTTTGCTTTGCATATAGTTGAAAATAGAGGTGTCTTTGTGGGGTTGAATTTGTTTCATCCTTGAGCTTTTTGTAAACCTGCATGTCTTGCTTCTGACCTGTTATATGTCCCTTAGCAATTTGTTATGGCTGTAATAACTGGCAGTTATCTTTGTTGGCATTTTATTCATGTATTCTACTTTTATTTTCTCTTTCTCTTATACAAGAAAAGATTATGGTTTTCTTCTAAGGGTAATTCTCTGCATGTTTCATTAAGTGAAAAACAGGTGAAAAATCCTCAACGAGATTTACCACTAGGTTTTGGTGTTGCGCCATTTCTTTGTTGTGCATTGTATATGATGGTCTCCTCTACAACTCTGTGATGTATATTAATTATTTTTTTGTCCATAAAATTTAGTCAATGAAATTGATGTAATATTTGCCAAAGTGAATTTTCCTTATTGTGATTATGTTACATAATAAATGCTAGAACTTTTACACCTCTTTATTCATCATTGATGTGGGGTATACTTCCTCAGGTAAATTAATGGAAACCCTTATATGTTGTGTTTATACATTAAATTGTGGTATTGTTTTTACTTTATTCTCCCCCCAATGCTAGTGGAATTTATTTCTTATTACTTCCAAAGGCCTAAAGATGGAGATAAAATGCTCAATGTGAATGCTTTTCTATGTCATGATTTATATTTGCTATTCCTAAATAGACCCCATTCCTTGCTGATTATCAGCCTGATGGCATCGTTTTATGACTTTGGGTGCGTAAGGGAAAACGTAGAGAAAATAAGAGTCGCTATTAATTAATTAGAAGGATAATTGAGATCTTTAAAAAAGAAAATGAAAACTGGCCCTTAGAACCAGAGGAAAGGTTCAGGAGTCTGATTACGTGTGGGGAAGGTGTTAGGCACCGCACAACGTCCATCCCTAAGGATGGTTACCCTAAATTGTTTGTACTTAAAAATTTTAATGTATTTTAATTACCCATTTTATTAATAAGATATTAGAGAAAAAAGATAGAGAAATAAATAAATAGACATGCCTTACCAAGTAAGTGCCTATGTACCCCAAAAGGGATCAAGGTCAACGTAGTTCAGAATATTTGGATAAGTTGATTAGGTGAGATGTATGATCTCAGACTTAAGAATGTTAGGACATTTAGGAAAATATAAAATTTCATATGAAGCTTGGAAAATGAATTAGAACATTGGAAAGAATATACCTCCATTAAGTGCCCTAGAAAGTTGGGACTTTGAGAAAATAAAATTCTACTAAAAGTCTAAAAGAAATAACTAGGGCTTCGGGAAAGATGAATTTCCACTGAAGGCCTGTGAGAAATTCTAAGGTAAAATACTTAATATCCAGCTCCAAATAAGGGAAAATAAGCTTATCTTTAATCATTTTCCAAATTACTCGCGTCATTTCATCTCCGTTTCTTTCTTTATTCATCCCCAGTTTGCTTCTCACCTCAAGAAAATTGCAGCAAGAGGAATGGTGTTTCAGAAGATAAGGGTGGACAACCCCATCATTAGATGACCCCAATACTAAATCAACCCAATAACATAATAAGGATCCCTCGAAATATTCAGTAACTTAAAATCACCATTAAAAGCCACAAATCAAGATTAGAGGTATAAACCATGTTCAAAACAGAGTATTCATAGAAAAATAATAGAAAGAATGCCAACAATATTAGAAAAATACTTACCTGAAGCTCTTAAAAATGCCTTCATTCTTTTTCCTTGAAAGATTTCTCCTGAAAACTTCTCTCTTTTTCCTTTATGAATCTTTTTCTTTAATCCCCCCAAACCAAAGTGATAGCAGCAATACTCCTCCGTGGGGTATAACCGAATCATAGTTACACGTCAAATGAGGAGAGGGAAGTGTGGGTGCGTGAAAATGAGGGAGATCCCACCAGAGAAAGGGGCTGTCTGCATGAACCAAAAAAGAAAAAAAATCCCCCGCCATGGAGGAAGAGGGCGTTGTCAGTTAAGTATGGGGATGGCGTATAAGGGAGATGTCAATTAAAGAGTATCGTTGAACAAGTGGCGTGTACATAAAGTGGAATAGTAAAAAAAAAGAGAAGGGAAAGTGACGATGGGACTATACACAAAAGTATATACATTTTTATATTTTTTGTTTCTTTTCATATTTTCTTATTATTTTTTTATTTTTGTTATTTTTTTAAATATTTTTAAAATTACCAGGACAAAATTAGGTATTTACAACTCTGTATGTTGGGATCATAGTGGAAGTAAACATCTAGGAACATAAATACAAGAAATGGAGTTTGTACCATTATATCATTTCTAGTAATTTCAGGAAGACAAGTAATATATTTGGGTCCAGTGAAAAGATGAATTAGTTACTCATCATTTCAAGATAATTTTAATAGTTTTAAAAGATTATCTGGTTACTTATCGGACGAAATACGAGACTAGGAGATAAAATTGACATAATGGGTAAAATAGTAACTTTACCTTGTGTTAATGGATGGTAACGAGGGTTCACAAACACTAGGTTTGCAAATTGGACAAATCAATGTTCAACATTGATTTCAGTAATTTTAGAAATTATCAAGAGTGCAATCATGAGTCTTTGGTGAAATAACTTCATGAATAATAAAATTAGATTATCTTAATGAGATTAAAATAATCTTAAATTTATTAGAGTTTGAAATTCCTACGTCCAAAAGGATTTCCTACCTAGCTTTGGAGAATTCAATCCACATTAAGTTAGAATAGATTTATGATGAAGTTAATTAATAGTAATTCAGCTAATGTCTTTATTAAGACAAGAGTTATCTTAATTTAGACAAAAAGTTATTTTATGACAAATGTTGTCATAATCATGCTTGAAAATGTGAGAAACATTTTCGTCATAAAAAAGACAAAAATAATTATCACATTAGTTGTCTAAATTTTAATTTGACAATGGAATTTTAAGACAAATGTTTGTCTTAATTAAGACAAGTGCTGTCTCAATTTAGACAACCTGTATCTTAATAATTATTTTTAGTTTAACTATTTTAAATTAATATTTAAATTGTTAAAATCTTTAATTTGAAGAAGTTAATTAAGATAAAATTAAATCCCAATTTAATTAGAAAATTTGGCTATAACATTTTATTAGAATAAATTGAATTGAATTAATTATTTATCCTAATGTTGTTGAAAAGTTTGAATTATTCAAACTTATGAAATAACATCCTGTGATGGAAAGGTGTACGGTCAAAGGAGGGGAATTGGTCTTCGACATGGTCAAATATATTCTCTTCTAACTATCCAAATTATCTAAGTGAATAAATATTGGAAATTGAAAAAGTTTTAGGCTTGTTTGGAACGGTTTTAAAAAACTATTTTTTTTCATTTTTTTTGTTTTATGAGAACAAAAAAACTTGTTTGGGTAAGTGTTTTCATCAGTTTTTTTAAGAACTGTTTCCGAAAACAATGACTAAAAAACTAAAAAATAGAGAAATTTTTTTTTTGTATTTTGGCTTGTTTTTGTTAGCTGTTTTCTAGAAAACACGAAAAACAACTGATGAAAAATATTTTTACCCAAACAAGTTTTTTGTTTTTTGTTTCTACAAAACTATTTTTTGTAGTTATTCTCAAAAACTATTTAAAAAAATGGTAAAACGAAAATCGTTCTAAACAGGCCCTTTAATTTTTTTGGGTAACCTACATTCACTAGAAAACTAACTAAGTCCAAGGGATTTAATTAAGTAAAATTCATTTATTTGAATTTTTTAATTCAAGCATGACTAATTAGAAAGCCACACATGTCTTATTTAATTATTAAATAAAATACGTTATTATCAAAATTGGAATTACACTCAAATGCTCTCACATGACCTAGGGTTAGCATATTATATATATGCAACTTCTCCTTCTTGTGACCATACAAGTGAATATTTGAGAAAGAGTAAAAGTGAATTCTTTGGTGTGCTACTATAGTTCTTCACGCCATACTAAGAAGAACAAATGTATAGTTTTCTAATTTACTTTGAAATATATCAATTATTTTCTTTCATCTTTTGTTTATTCCAATCACTAAGCCTATTCACTGTAAGTTCCATGAATTAGTACTTCCCAAACAATAGGCGGCCAGTACGCTTGGTTGTGACGTATATTATAAGATTAAAGTCACTATAAGAGGTATGTAAATTTCTTATCTATTTTACTTCTCTTTCTAGCTGTGAATTATTTGTCCATGTATTTTGTTTCCGCCTGTTTGCAAACTTGAATATTTTTAAAAATTTTAAAACTCATACTTATACCGTAAACACTTAAGATAAATACTTAGATCCAACAGCAATTATACAAATGCACCCAAATCTGACCACCCATCCCATTTTGTCTTGTTATTGTCTATTGAATTATTATGATTAAGTGATAGATTTGCCACTGTTCCTTACTTCTTGATATTGCATTATTTATTTATTGCTATTATGAATTTGTGATTTGTCTGATTCAGTAACTGAATACTAAAGAGTATAAAATTCTGCAATGTTTTTAATTTGTAGAGTACTACAAGTTTGCAATATATTATGCAATCAATTGATTTAGTTCTATTTAATTAATGTGTGATTGTATTGTTTATTTTTAATGTGCTAGAAATAGAGAAAAATTTTAAAAGAAAATCAACATCAGAATCTCAAGAACTTATTGATGTAGAAAATTCACCTACACCATTAAAGCCATCTATAAAAAAACAATTCTTAGAAGTTGATTTGAAAAATCTTCTTGATCCTAAAGACAGGAAAAAATATATCATGTTATCAACCTAATGATCGAGATGAATTTTGAAGAACTTATTTGCAAAAAGGTTATTGTCAACCAAGAGAGTTTGATTTCCTACAACGGCAAATAGAAACTTATTTTTGTAATTTCAATCTTGATTGATATCTTAAATTTGACAACTGGTTAGAATATAATATATCAAAAAATATTTTATTTTATTTATGTTGTTGTCTTATGAGATTATGTATTTTGTATAAGTGACATTGGGTGTAATTGGAGATTTGGTGTGAGTAAAAACTACTTTTGTAATTGCTTTTTCTTTTCTAAATAAAATTTTAAAAAAAAATAATTTTTTAATTTTTTTAGAAAAAAAAGGTGTCCATTACTCAAATTTTCTGAGTCCGCCATTAGATCGATGGCCTATTGGTTTCAAGTAGAGGTGGCAATTGCGTGGGTTGGGGTTGGGTCATAATTGGTTGAGTTATTAATGACATAATTAATATTTATGACCCATTTTATTTTTTATATGGTTATTTAATGACCTGTTTATAAGGATCAAACCCAACCCACTCATTTAAAAATATATATAAACTAGAGGTATTATATACAAGGTTCATTTTACATTTTCATACTCTCATAAAATTCACATAGTTTATCCAACTCCTAGACCTTGTGTCAAGTCCAATTCTAAGTTCAAGTTCAAATGCCAAAGTTAAGCTGAAACCTAGAGACTAGGTTTGAGTTCAAGAATATATTATTTATTTATTTATATTGCACACACCACCATAAGATGATCATAAATAACGTCTAAACTACTTTAATTCTTTTAATTTGCATGTGTTTCCTTCTTTCTCTCTTTTTTTTTGGTACTGCATGGTGCCATGTCATTAGTGACAGCAAAAAGTTTACCATAAAATTTGCCAAGATTTCAATATTTATATTTTTTTTGGTTATACAAGAAGAGTATTTTTAGTCCAACTTAAGCGTTTACATTCTACAATAATATAAAATATTTATTTTATTTTCTTAAGTACATGTTATATTTTAGAGAAAATTATAATATCTAAAATATATTATTATTATGTTTAAGTGATATTAATCTTGCACAATAACCCTTACTTATAATGACTTTTGATATATCATCATAGCTTTATGTCATTATGTATAATGGGTTAATATTTAACCATGAGTTGACCCACTTAAACCCACACTTAAGGGGTTAATCTAATGATCCAACCCATTTAACCCATAAATTTAAATGGTTGGGTTTGGTTAGATAATAATGTAGTGAGGTTAGGGTGGTTAAATGACTTTTAGTTATAGTTGCCACCTCTAGTTTAAGTTTGGTAACTGTCAACCACCTACTGTTGTTCCAGAATGATTTTCTTGGGTTGCCTTACTTGGTTCCATGTTGATAAAATAAGTTGTAGGCCCTGTTCAATGTGCCGTATAAGGGAGCATTGGATAGTATAAGCTAATATAATATAGTCTTATACGATATTTGACGTGCACAAAAGATTATGTTAGCTTAACGATTACAACTTTTTACATGGTCATTACCGTATAAGAAAATACGGAGGGAGGGGTGGGATAATACTATGCAGTCATCACCATATAACACTACAATGCTAGTGTCACCACCATAGCCACCACCACTGCCACCTCCACCACCATCACCACTACAACCACCACTATTACCGCTACCATCACCATCACCCCACCACCACTGCCATCATCACCACTACCACCACTATTATATTATATAATCCTACATATTATACATTATTGTAACAAACACATGATAGAATTATGTTATCTAATCTATTGTGTTACACATTGTTACATCAAACACATGATAGTGTAAAAGTTTATTAGGTGGATAGCTTATACAATACTATCTAGTGTCTTATCCTATCTAGTGCATTATTCTATGCGGCACACTGAACGGAGCCGTGGTGTTACTTTTGTTTTCCTTCATGTCTGATGGTACCCAGACATCATGGAAGGACTAAAATCTAGGAAAGGTGGAAAAAGGAAATGCTTCCTACACCCCTTCACTCTTCGTTGTTATTTTTGCCTCTCACTTTCTCTTCCTCTATGCAAGAACCACAACCACATAGCTTTATGGAATTTCTGCTCTAAAACCATGGCTCCAGCTTTGTGACTCTTAGTAATTTTCTCAATTTATCCTACCTTTAGATCTTCTCTCTCTATTTTCTATGTCCTTGCTAGTTCTCAATTCCCTTGTCTTTTAAATATGCAATGATGGTTTCAAATCTACCATGAGAGGAGTGAGAAAACAAGAACATAAACACCACAGCCTCACTCTTCTCCCACGTCCCACATTTTCCTTCAAACACAACAACCTTTACCTTACATCCTCATCTTTTCCCTCATCTTAGAAATAATTAGACCAATGATCTAACATTTCAAGGTCTTCCTCAGCAGGAGGGGATTGGAGATGCGAGAAAGAGATGTAGGGTAAGAATTGGACAGAGTCAAACAAGGGAAAATTTATAGTAAAATTAAAATTAAAAAAGTATAAAAATAATTAGAAAAAGCATAGGCATCTTTTAAAGAATATTCTCAACAAAGTTAAAAAAATTGAACTGACCTATATATTTTCATAATAGAAGGGAGGGCTGTGTAATAAGGGTATTAATAAGGGGAGGAAAAGTATTTATTCTTGTTACGTCTATTCACGTGTTGCTATAATGCACACCATTAGGTTAAACTACTCTCACATTTCCCCAAAACGCAAGCCAATCTTAAATATAAGATTTTAGTCCAACTTTTGAAATAAGGAAGAAAAAGAAAAAGAATAGAAGAAATGAAGATTTAGGAAAGTCTTGTACGTTAGAAAAATATTTACCCTGGTAAGAGGTATTAAGAATTTAAGAAAGTCTTATAGGTTAAGGCAATAGTTATTTATATTTTGTACTGCATCCAAATTAAGTATATATAGAGGTTGAGAGTTAATTTTGTGCACATTGCTATTGAGTCTTTCAATAATATATTTCATTTAGTCCATTATTTTCTCCTTAACTTTTACTCTCCCTAATTTGTAAACATCGTATTAAAGCATAAGTAGCACCTAACTTGAATCCTAACCCTAATTTCTACCAAAAAAACAAACATCTAAAGACTTAGGGTTCCACTTTTGCTGATCATATATTTCATGGAGGTTTGCCATTCTTCTATGTGATTTCTAATAGTGAAGGTATTGTTTTCTACTATGGAGTTGTCGAGGTTCACATTGTGGTAGTTTGGTATTAAGAGTAAGTTTGTTAGTTTTGATTCATTAGTTTTTGATGTCAAGGAAGTTGCTAGAAAAGCTCTTGATTTGACCTAGGGAGTTGTAAGGAGTTGAGACCTTGAAAGTTGTGTATTGAAGACTTTGGCACTTATCAAAAAGTTAGGTTGTAGGCTACGTTGGTGTGCAACCCAAGTAGTGGAGACAAGATAGGAAAAGGTCGAGGGTGCTACATATGGGAAGCAAGTTAAAAAATTTTAGGAGCTCTTTGTTTGTCAAGGACGCCATTCAAGAGAGTGCTAGTTGCTTAAGTTCTTAAGCCAACAGAATTATTTTGTTTGAATTGGTTATTCTTCTTTGATTTTCTTTTCAGTTGGGTTTTATTTGTAATAAGTTGCAAGCTTTATAAGCTTCACCTTGAGGGAGTGTTAAGAGATATTAAAAATTTAGGAAAATCTTGTTGGTTAAGAAAAAAGTTATGTTAACAGATACTAAGAAAATAAGAAAATCTTACAGGTTAAGGGAAGAGTTATTAGTAGTGCTCCTAAACTGAAATGTATAACTGCCCTTGTGTGGTTATTGTATTTCTATAGAGGTTTAGAGTCAATGTTGTAAACAATACCGTTATTGAGGATTTCAACAATACATTTTGTTTGGTCCCTTCCTTTCTTTCTAACTTTTGCTTTCCCTATTTTCTCAACACCCACAAATTCATACTTCCCTTCATATCTAGACAGTTTAAGTGTTCAACTATTTTCCATTCATTTATTCTTCAGCCTCAATGAACTAAAGTTTTCCTAAATAATTTAGTAATTATTTAAATAAAAAGGAAAAATAAATTGATAGTCTGCCTAACTTTAACCTAGCAGCATAAAGTAATCTTCCAAGTCATCTATCCCTCTCAAAAACAAGGTTAATTTTAGTCTTGGGTAGTTTGCTAAAATATATGGAATGTTCAGCAATAGCAGAATATCGATTTTTTCTTGGGCCAATCCACCTGTTTACTTTGTTTCTTAGTAGTTTAATTGACTTATTGATTTAAACAGTGCCTTACTTTCCATAACACAATTTCGTTTCCATTGGGGAAAAGAAGTCCAAGTACTCTTAGTTTCCATAGTAGGATTCACTTCTTTCAGCGAAAGGAGTTCCACTGCTTTATAAGCACCTATTATGGTTAATTTGATATAGAGTGATGTAAAGGCTCTATAGCATAGTATTCTTTACATGAAAATGTGCTCAAAATGAGTGATAGGAAGGATGTTCTTGAATGTTGGATGTTTGACAAGCGAATAATTTTGCAAAGGACACTAATCGAGGTCTTTATGCAGTATTTGTGGATAGAGCTACAATATTGGCAGCCTTCTAAAAGATATCACTATTATTAGTAATGGAAAAAGGAAAGTGGAAATGTGAAAAAACATCCTAATGCTAACTAGCAGGATGCTCCTTGAGAATTAGTGGACTTTCATAGACTCAAATTTCTTCTTGAATGCCCTTACTGAATGGTAACCATTAATTATCAATTATCATCTATGGCTTAAGCTACATTATTTGAAGCTACAGAGACACTAAAATTAGACCAAGTTAGATGTATGCTGGTTAAGTATATATGTCATCCAAGTAACTTGATTGTGATTTGTTGGTATATGATACATAAACATTTTACCTCTAAATACTACTAAGCAACCTATGTGGCTAGCAAAGAGAGTACAATGTCAACACCTGTTATGGATGGGGATAGTATAAAAGCATGTTTTGGATTTAGACAAGACTGCATAGGTGTTCTTTCATGCATATCTTTTTAATAGTTATAAGGAAAAAGTTATTGATAATAATGGATTTCCTTAATCCTCAATGGTCATGATTCATGCAATCTTGACAAGCTTAGCAACCGTTTTAATAAAACTCAAGAAACAATACAACAAATGGAGAACACCAGAAATGAGTATTCAAAGTAAAAGTTTGTAGATCAACAAACAAATCACAGTTAAAATTTCAAAAAAGCTACCAAAATATAAATCAATGATTATGTGAGAGAATAATATCTAAAGTTCATAATTTCACTAAGGGATAATTCCATTTAGGTGCCTTCAGAAATACTATATTCCACAATGGTGCCTCATGAGATTTACTTTCTTCTAGTGTCTCAAAAAATTCTAGAATAGTGTCTTAGAATGGTTCAAAAGAGAAAAGTAAAATCTCATTCAACACCATTATGAGACACCAAAAAATAATTACTCTTTCTTTAAAGACCCAAAAAAAATGTCTAGAAAGTATAACTATCAAATTATACAAATTAACCCAAATTATTTTTTATATTTGGTTCATTTAAGCATACTATGCTACTCAGCTTGTTTAGTTTATCTCTATTAGTTGATTTTGATCAATCTTAGTTTGGTAAGTGGCAACACATAAAATGTTGGGAGAGTACCATAATATAGCATGTTATACTGAAAATCACGAGTGGGAACAACCCAAAATTTTGCTTTATGAAGAATAATATGCTTAGTTTGATTTTTGTTGTTTTGTTTCCTTCTTTTTTATCTTTATTCAACAAAGAAACAAGACGCATAATCAACCATTTCCTTCAACCATTATTGGGATTCTACTGTAATGAGATATTTATTATCTTATATCTTCCCATACTTCATCAAACCAACTAGTAATGAGTTAACTCCAAAATATTTAATAATCACAGTTAAAACAAAAATAAAGATGTGCATACAAGGGTTTGTCGAAATTCTTCTCGAGCAATCTTGTGCTCTTCAGCTCAGACCTTTGCAGCCTCAGCCTTGAGCTTCTTATGCTCTTCATTGGCAACACATATGGCCTCCCTCCTAGCCTCCCTCCTTGACCTACTTGGCATAATCCCTTTTGAGATGGGTGAGCTTTACCTCTGCTTCCATGGGGTCCTTGGGGGCCTCCCAGCTGCCAATAAAGGAATTGGGTTCAAGAAATTTGTGGTTTTGAAGGTAATTGTTGTGGTACGAAGGCTTTGCGGAGGTAGCAAATGAGCGAAGTGACACAGAGAAAAGAGAAGATGTATGGAGTAAGGAGTGGGGGATTGCCATTGTTGGAAAGAGAGAGAAATTTATCAACTTAGGATTTGATAAAGATGCAAAAAGATCAGTAAAGAAGCAAGAAAGTAACAAGAATGCAAGAACAAAAGGGGATCCAAAACCTCGACAAGGTTAAAGAATCGAAACCCTATACTAGCATTGAACGACCTTGGGGACAGGGACAACAAAGAACGAAGCCCTATTGAGCCGACATGTTTTCTATTTTTTCATTAAGGTGGTAAGGCCCTAAGGTTAAGTCGTTAAGGGTGAATTTATTTCCTTAGAAAAAGCTTTTTTTAGAATTTTTATTAAAATAAAAAAAAATTATGGCAAAATTTTTTATTACTTTTTTTTTTCTGTTGATAAATATTGTATTCATTAAAAATATAGATACAAAGGGCTTGAAGATTACAGAAACTATTTGCAAGACAATAGACTAAAACAAAAAACACAGACTTGCACTTTTGAGAAAAGTACATAAACTAAGCACCTAATAGAAGAGGCAACAAACCCTTAAGCACAAATTTCAGACATTACAAAAAGATATAAAATCTCTCATAATCAAAAGAACAACATTAAAAAATGTTGTTGAGGAAATTTGAAGAGGCAACACATCTAACAATCCTCTTTGAGGGACAAGACTCCCAACAGTACTATGCTTAAATATGACTCCCATTATTGTAGATTTAGTGAAAAAACTTGAAAATATTTAAGAATATCCTTTGGTCACTGAATCTCTTCTTGTGAGGAGGGGATATCTTCCATTGATGGAAGGAAAAAACTTCCTCAAATAAGAATGAGAAAACTTCCTCAATAAGAAGCAGAAAATAAAGAAAAGAGAAACGAAAAAGTGGAGGAGGAGGGCTACCATCCAAGCTGAGCTTGAACGGCATCCCACAATAGGAAGGCTTGTGGCTAGGGTTTTGAAAGTTGCTTTATTGCACAGAGAGGAGAGGCGTGGGAGACGAATTTATTATTATTATTGTTTCATTAAAAAATTTATGCAGAATTTTTCTTCTTCTTTTGTTTGGTAATCACATAAAAAAACTTTCTCTTGGAAGACGATGGTTGGTGATAAAACAATGGTGATTAGCAATGGTGACGTGGTGGGTTTCAGTGGTAATGATGGCAATATCTCAAATTGAACCTTCATAGAAAAAGAAAAAGAAAGTAGCTTGGGCCGAGCCTTGACTTATTTTTAAAATCTTATTTCAACTTGAATTCAAAAGTCGGGTCAATAGAAACACTTAGGCTCAAGTTTGGTTTTAAGCTTGATTTGTTTTCAAAATTTTTATTTGAGCATGAGATTGGCCCAATGGTGGCGCAGTGGGTACTAGTGGTGATAGTGGCGTCGGTATCATAGGTTCAACTTTTCATAGGAATGGGACAAAAAAATTTATGCCTCTTAGCTTGAGTCATTTTTTAAATTTCTATTTCAGCTTGAGTTTAGGCAAATATAATTATTTGGGTTCGAGTTTGATTCATTTCCAAAATTATGTTTAAACTAGATATTAGCACAAATATTTGAGCCTAGGGCTAGGTCCAATTTATTTTTAAAATTTTTACTTAGGATCGATTAAATGGTTTTGATTGATAAGAGTGAGGAGGGGTAATAATGGGTTTAAGAAAAAAAATTAGAAAGAGTCTCCTTACATATTTTTGAGAGAAATTGTCATTTGAAAAATTGAAACAAAATTTAGATTGTTAAAACATAATCTCTAACAAATCAAACACTAAAAGATCTTTTTACAATGATTTTTTTTTTCAAAAGAAAAATATTCTAGTGAAATAAACAAAGTCTTAAGAAAACTGTAACACAAATCAATAACAAAGAATAATAGCGTACCTACTAAGAATATTTCAATGTCAATTTGGGCGTGTATTTTTTTATATCTATTGTGATATATTGGATATATAAATAAATATCCTATATCCAATCAATAATAGAAAATGAGGAGAGTTTAGATATTAAAATTAAACATTCAAATTAATTTTGGACGATTAAGGTATCTAATATTTAATATTTAATATTTAATATCTATATTATATATATAATAATTAAAATAAATATAGATAATTATATATAAAATATTATATTATAATATATTATATATACAATATTTAGCAAATCAGATTAGTTATTGAACTGGCAAAGGCAGTAAATCACGAGTCAGCAATTTAACTACGGCCTCTAATAAGAATTAAAAAATATTTTTTAATTTATATATTACATATAGTGTAATATTATATATATATATATAAAATAACTAATAATTTAATCAGTTAATTAATTAAAATAGAAGTAATAAACTAATAAACTTAATACATCATTAAATATTAAATAATTTTATTAAAATTAAAGTAAGTCCAGACCTTTTATGATATAGTTAAATATTATATATAAAAAAATTAAAAATAATATTGTGGTATATTAATTAAATAAGATTTATTTTAGTATTACATTTTATAATAAAATCTTGAAAGGTAAAATTGAATATGGGTCCTAAAATACCAAACTATCATATCCTTATTCAGTTATTTGCTTAACTGAATTTTTATAATACATTAATTTATTTGATGGTAGTATGGTACAATTATAATAAAAGATTTATGAAGTAAAATTTATTATTATCATTTTTATATTTAAATAATATATTTTAAAATATTATCTTATTATCTTTAAAAAAAATTTAAACATTAAAACAATAATATGCCTATTGCTACCCACTCATAGCCTAGCCTCCTTTCCCCTTAATTACCGTTCACTCACCTCCTCTATTGCGAGTCAGAGGCATCCCCCTAACATGTGTGCGAATTCAATCCCTTGCATAGACGGCCTCAATGATTTTGGCAAAAAAAACATATGTGCAAAGAGAAAAAACCACACCCCATCATGGCTGTCTATGTGTGCGCGGGCAGACACGATAGAAAGATGACCGATCATTTTCTCTAAGAAAAGGATTGGATTCGGATTCCCCCTAACACCTTTTTTTGTTGCTTATGGTGTGCTGTTGCCCATATTGCTGCCTTGTTTGGTCAATGCTAGGCAACAGGTCTTATACCATTCTTTCCATTATTTTCGTTCAGATATAATTTTCTTTGGATAATTCTTTTACCCACTATATTCTTGTGTGTGCTTTGTTATGTTTTTTTTATCCTTCCTTTGGCTTAATAGTCGTGTACTGTATCTTTGTTTTGGTTAATGAGAAAATCGTCTCTTCCACCAAAATAAAAAATCTTCATATCCACCCACTAACATTTAATGTGCTTTAATAGCCCTCTTTCTCATTCAAGTCTGTTAACCACTTAACCCTTCGAGCTCACTTTCTTTCTTGCCCTTTCTCATTCTTCCATTGCAAACAGCAACCTACCATGAAAGTTCTGTCATTCTTTTATCCTGAAGAAATTCCCACCGTTCACAACTTCAAATATAAGCTGTAAGTAGTCTCATATTTGATCAAAACTCACTCATCTTCACGAGCCACTATCATTGGGTATCAAATCGGACCATGCGATAGCGATACCTCATTTCTTCTTCTAATTGTTAGTTTTTTACTGGTTCAATAACATGTCACCAATTTTTTATCGATTTTTTGTTCTCTTAGGTTTAGGGGTCAATCGAACCAGCCAAGTGGTCGGACTTGCTGAGCCGGGCCCGTTTTCAAAACATTGAATATATCATACAGTATGTTTAATATTTTTTTTTTCCAAAAGATATCATTGATATGAACTAAAGGAGCATGGCCCCACAAATTGACAAGAAGGCTTTAAAAAGCCTAAATTAAGTGCACAGACGAAAATGTCAAAGGGTGATAGAGAAATGTTTAGGTAGATTTGATTTAGATATATTTTGTACATTAGACTAATCATAAATATGCACCTACTATGTTAGAGGTGAGGTTTACTAAACCTCATCTCTTATATATTTAAGTGTTCTTTCCTAATAGATCTAGTCTACAAAAAATGTATAAACTAAGTTTTTAGAGTGACACATTGGAAACAATTAAAGCAATTGTACTAAGCCTGCGAGGTAGATTCAGTTTCACTTCAGTTTTCATGTTTTTGCATTACAACTTTAGCAACAATCTGGGAAGAGGTGTAGTCACATTGCGTAAACACTTGCTCATTACGCTCTTTCCAAAGCTGCCAGGCAATACATGTTGCTAACTCCAAAACACCTTCCTCACCCCCTCTACCACTGCACAACTCTAAAGCTTGCCACCATTGTTTGAA
Organism: Ceratonia siliqua; assembly: GCA_034509205.1. Lineage (NCBI taxonomy): Eukaryota > Viridiplantae > Streptophyta > Magnoliopsida > Fabales > Fabaceae > Ceratonia > Ceratonia siliqua. Next base: position 26,428 of record JASKGM010075421.1, read on the forward strand.
TGTATCAGCAGGTAATTTGGAAGCCTGAAGAATCAATGGTGAAATAATCTAGGATGCTTCAGCTCGAGGGCAACAAATGAGAGTGCGAACCACTGTTTCATCCGCATCTCCACATCTTGGGCGGAGCCCAATCTGACAGGGGAAAGTTTCTTTTCTTCGATTTTTCTTTAACTGAAAGGCCATTGTTTAAGGCTTTCCAGAGGAAAATTTTAACTTTTGGTGGTACTTAGAGCTTCCAAAATTTGCTCCAAAACCGTCATTCCATTGCCTCACAAGAGGAGAGCAGCTCCATCTGATTAAGGAGTGCTAAAGCTACTACATACCTAGATTTAAATGAGTATGAACCATGCTTGGAATAATGCCAGAGGAGTTTATCTTCGTTTGGTACCAGAGGTACGGCAAGAAAGGTGTCTGCAATCTCTGGAGTGGTAATTCCCCTTACCTTCCCCTAATTCCAATTACCAGTGTCCCTAAATTTCGAAAGTAGCACATTTGGTCATGTGGGTGAATTGACCCTTCCATAGAAAAATGAGGGCCTTTAGGTAGCCAAGAACTACCAATGATATTGAGTGAAGAATTTTTTCCAATTCTCCAACAGCTTCCAGCCAGTATGATTCTTCTCTCTTCTAAGATATTTCTCCAAGCCCATGAAAGATTAGCACTCACAAAAGCATGAAAGGAAATGGCAAGAGGGATAATATCTTCCTTTAAATATTTTGCTTACCAGAGAGGAGCCATCCGTAGCAAGCTCGCAGGCCACTGGCCAGCTTCCCTAGAAGAGCTAAATTCACAGCAACCATGTCCTTAAATCCAAGCCTCCCTTATTCTTTGGTTTGTAAGGTGTTTGCCAATTGACCTAGTTGCTGCCCATTCTGCCATTAGAATTCTTCCACCAAAACTTCCTAATTAATTTGTTCAAATCATAGCAAATGCCATTTGGAAGCTTAAAACAAGCAATGGTATAAGTTGGAATGGCCTTGAGGACTGAATTTATCAATGTTAGTTTTCCTACAGTAGACAAAGTATTTGATTTCCATTCCTTCAATAGCGTGCTCACCTTATTTTTTATATAGCTAAAAGTTTCAGTTTTTGAGCAATTAGCAAAGGAGGGAAGACCTAAATACTTGTCTTGAGAGCCAATATTTTTCACAGTTAGATTATTGGCCAGTTGTAGTCTGAAACGCTGGGGGTGTTCTTGGAGAAAAAAAATTAAGGACTTGTTTAAATTGATTTCCTGCCCACCAATCGCTTCATGTCTTCTCAATATAAAAAATAATTGCAGTGTAAATGACTATCTTTGCAAAATATAATAGAATCGTCTCTAAAGAGAAGATGGGAAATTCTTGGACAACTTGAGATCTGGATGCCACTAAATCTTTTTGCAATTTCAGCTTCTTGTAACAAAAAGGATAAACCATTAATGGAAACTGAACAAGATACTAGTTATACTTTGCATCACTAGTTCCACCCATATCTGATTAAGACCCATTATGCTCATAATTTTCTTTAATAATTCTTATTTCACCCTGTCATAAGCATTGCTCATCTCCAACTTCATGGCCATCTCATACTTCTTCCCTGCACTCTTTCTCTTCAAATGGTGCATGATCTCATGGGCTATCAAAATGTTATCATTTATATGTCGGCCTTTAATGAAAGCACATTGATTTTGATTAAAGTCGGCTTACTAGAACCTTGGAGATGATTTTGTAGAAAACTTTTTAAAGGCTGATAAGCCTCAATTGTGTCATATCCTGAACCTGGTCCACTTTAGGAATGAGTGAAAGAATTGTATGATTAATATAATGGAGCATCTTTTGATTCCTCAATAAACTTTTAACTACTTCAAAGATGTCAGGACCAATAATTCCCCATTAAATTTTGAAGAATGCCCCAGTTAAACCATCACTTCCTGGAGCACTTCCAGAATCAATTGAAAATATTGCAGCTTTATCCCCCTAAAGGGTCACCGGATGTAAAAGAGATCTATTCATTCTCCTTGTCACACTCTTCGGGAAATTTGTTAATTCAGCATCAATATCACCATTCAATGTAGAAGAAAATAAATTATGAAAATATTCTATAAATACCTGGTCAATGTTTACACGGCCGTGCTGCCAACCACTTGACCCTATATTTCTCTATTTCTAGAATATTTCTTCCTCCTCCATTCATTCCCCAGCGCCTCTTCAATCTCCCTAGGCCGGTCTTTATTATATAGGAACAACTGTTTATACCTGCCAACTGTGCTTTTATTAGCTGCTTAATTCGGTGGGCTGCATTCTGATTAGTAATTTTACTCCATTCTATAAGAGCTTGGCGACAAGCCTTTAATTTTAAGAAAAAATTGTAAATATTGGAGCCATGGTAATGCCGCGTCCAATTATTTTGCATTTTCTGCTTTGTTTTGTCATCATCTTTCCATCTTAATGTAATACCCCTAAAAAATGCATTCAATTTAATTAAGTGAAATTAGAAACTTCTTTTATTTTAAAGCTCAAATAAGTTTAAATGTTCAAAAATTCAAATATGAGCCTATAATCAGAATTTTCAGGGGGTATTTTCTAAGTTCCTCTTGACTATTGCTATTCAGGAAGAGTTTTTTTTATTTTTTTCTTTTTTTAAATTTAATTTTTTAATTTTTTAATTTAAAAAAATAATTTAAAAGAATATTGAAAAAATAAAAAAATAAATGAAAAGAATTATTTTTATTCATTTTTTGTTTTTTTACTTTATTTTTAAATATTTTTTATTTTTATTTTTATTTTAATTTTTTTATAATTCTTTTAAATTATTTCTTAAAAAAATTTAAAAAACTAAAAAATAAAAAAAAAATTAAATTTGTGAGTAGGGGAGAAATCACATTTTCAGGGACTATAGGAACTACCCAAGAAACATTTTCATGATTAGGCAGAAATAATCCAATTCAATCGACCGAACTACCCCTGTCGATCAACCTAACCACATCAGGCAGCATATATAAATTTCACTAGTGCATCGAAAAACCTAGAAAAGAAAGAGGGGGATCGCTAGGTGCGTAGAGACGGAAATATGAGGTATGTTCCGTTACTTCCTTATGATTATCTCTCAATTTTACAATAGGATTACCTCTATTTCTTCCCAAACCTTGTAGAAGTCTTTGTTTTGGATTCGATCTTAATTGTAGAACCTGTGTGAGAGTGTACTCTCATGGTTCATGCCAAAAGAGACCTGTTGGCAGCCTGATTAGAACAATTAGAGGTAAATTAGTCCTCCCTGACACCTTGGAATCTCTGTTATCATTAGGATCTTTGATATTCCCCAATTTCCATTGCACCTTAGGCTCAAGCAAGTTTAGGGAGACCCCTATCAAAAATTTTAGAATGATTTAAGCCTGAATAGAATTAATAGGCAAAATTTATCTATATCATTTCAGTCTGGAATGATCTAAACTAGAATCTGACACCCAGATAGTACCAAGGCAATGCTATGATAAGTTTGGTGAGTGGGATTCTCATCTTTTAGTAAACTAAGAATGTTTGTAATATTATATGTATGCTTTCAGTAACTAATGAATATATGAATTATGGTTTCTGATCCTGTTCCAAACATGTTTTTAAATTCCATTTTGAAATTGTGAATATGTTATTTTATATTGAAAGACACCCTTTGGTGTACTAATATGTATTTTGAAAGAAATGTTGGAACATGATTTTATTCAACTTAGAAAAGTACCCTATTAGGGATTAACCTACACTTATGAACTTACCTTATTTGGGTAAAATTTGTATTTTCTAAAAAAGTACTCTTCGGGGGCTTGATTAATATTTTTAAAAGACACCCCTTCGGGTAGAGTCTTGTTCCTCCTCCATGAAAACTATATATGAGCACATTTTTTTGAATTGCCCCCCTAAACTCTATATTTTGAACATAGAGAACCTAGGGCCTTAAGTTACGTAGAAACTCGTAGGAATAGTCCCGAACTGCCTATTTCAACAGTTGACTAGTTCATTGGTTTGTGTTGGCCTATTTCGCTAAGTGAACTCTTGATGTTCACTAGTGCATGTCATGCATGGATAAGACCTGCGAACATGTGTGAATGACATGCACGATGTGACATTTTGAATATACATTTATGCATCATTGCATTCTAGATCGCCCACACAGTTTTCTTGGCACCTGTTAAGCCTGTTTTTGTTTCAACTCAATGAGGTTGTGTCTTGGGTAACTATTTGACTTGAAACTGTTTTATTTTATTGAAAGGGTTAAACTAATTTTTTCTTCTGATTGCAAAAGAATAACTCACAACTTTTGAAATATTTTAGACATTAACTTGAATAGTATTTTCATTCTCAAATTATCTTATAAACTCTATTATGAACAGAAAACCCATTTGTGGGAAATTCTTCTAAAAAATATAATGTATATTGAAGTAACTATTCATGTTTGTTTTGTTGAGATATTTTCCTTATTTAACAAATAAGGAAATCTGTAACCATAAATAGGAGAATTATTAGAGGAAATATTTGAATTTGAATAGATTAACCACCTGTAAATAGTTGTAGTCAGGATTAAATCTCCTCGATTCTCTCTATTTAGTTAGCTGATTTATTTCCCTATTTGTAAGATTGTTGTAAATGCTAGCTTATTTATTTATGTACATTCTTTGTAAAGAATTATTAGGGAAATACAATTTTTCCTCATCTCTCTCTCTCTCAGTGTTAACTCTCTTTGTCTCCTACCTGGTTTCATGGTATTAGAGCCTAGTTGGTAGAGATGAAGAAAACATGGACGAAGAAGCCATGGCTGGTGAACGCAGAAGTGTTGGTTCATAGGCCTTATTTGAAATTTCCTAACCTGCTCCTACAAGTTCAACCACTACATCTTCTACCACTCTTTCCACTTTAACTGAAAACTCTTCCCTTCAAATCACAATCACCAAACTAAATCACCAAAATTTTCTCCAGTGGTCATGCTCAGCCCTGATGGTGATCGGAGGAAGATGATGTCTCGATTAGGTAGACAGATCTCTAAAAAACCAGATGATGCTGATCTAAGTATGCGGTCTGGGATGCTCAAAACTCTATGGTGATGGTGTTGATTGTGAACTCCATGGAAAAGGATATTAAGGAGTCCTACTTGTACTATTCCACTACTAAGGAACTTTGGGATGCCTTAACACTAGCCTTTTCTGATTTAGAGAATTCTGCCCAGTTGTTTTCTCTGAGAAATAAATCTCTTGAGTTGAAACAAGGAGAACTTGATGTTACCCAGTATTTTAGTGCTTTAACCAGGTTATGGTAGGAAATTAATCTTCTTGTGCACATTGGTTGGTCATGTTCCAATGATGTTGCCAAATATAAGAAACATGTGGAAAAGGAGAGAATTTATGATTTTTTGGCAGGTTTAAATTCTGAATTGGATGAGGTTCGTGGTCGTTTGTTGGGAATTAAACAACTCCCAATAATCACAAAAATATTTGCTGAAGTGCGTAGAGAAGCTAGTTGTAAGAAAGTTATGATGACTAGTTCCAAATCCTCTTTAATCGAGTCATCGGCTCTTGTGTTAGTGGATAGGAACCATCAAGGAACTCAAAGAAAAATAATCTTTGATGTGACTTTTGCAAGAGGATAAATCATACCAAAGACCGTTGCTGCAAACTCCATGGAAAACCAGCAAGTAGAAGGGATAATCGAGGAGGAAACAATGAATCTTCTAGCTTGCAAGTATCTTCTGAAACTCAGGTCAATCATAACTCAAATGGAATAGGGGGAGGTTCTCAAACTTGAGGGGGAAACACCCAAATTTCCCTATCCAAAGAATAGTTAGAGCAACTATACAAACTCCTTTCCCCTCAACCATCTAGTTCCAAAACTTCATTATTAGCAGAAAGAGGTAATTTCTTATCTGCCCTTAATACTTGCAACACAAAAAATTAAGTGTGGATTGTTAATTCAGGGTCTTCAGACCACATGTCAGGTTGTATGTCTCTATTTTCTTTGTATCATCCTAATAACAACAATTTTAAGGTCAAAGTAGCCAATGGTACTTTCTTAACTGTGGTTGGAGCTGGAACTGTGAAAATTACCCCTTCCTTTGAAAGTTCATTTTGTTTTATATGTGCTTAATCTATCTTGTAACCTCCTCTCTATCAGTAAACTCACCAAAGAACTAAAATATGGTGCTTATTTTTCTAAAACATCATGTGTTTTTCAGGAGATGAGTTCGAGGAAGAGGATTGGCAATGCTAGGGAACATGATGGCTTCTACTATTTTGAGAAAAATATCGAGTTGAATAAACAAGCTTAAGCTGCGAGTTGTGAGTCTTCTTTTAGAGAACAAAAAATCATGTTGTGGCACTATAGGTTAGGCCACCCAAGCTTTCCATATTTACAAACTTTGTTTCCTTCATTATTCAATAAAGGATATATTTTTCAATGTGAATTTCACTAACTTGCTAAGCACACTCGCACTCACTTTCCTCCTCATGAGTATAATGCTTCATTCCCATTCAATCTAATTCACAGTGACATTTGGGGACCTTCACAAGTTAAAACAATAACTCCAAAATACTGGTTCATAACTCTAATTGATGATCATACTCGAGCATGTTGGGTATACCTTTTAAAAGAATAACTAGAAGCTAAACAGGTTGTTCAAGATTTCTATCACATGATCCAAAACCAACATAATACCAACATTAAGATCTTTCGATCTGATAGTAGGAGAGAGTATTTTAATTCTATCCTAGGAATTTTTTTTTCAAAAAGGTATTATAAACCAAAGTTCTTGCATAGTCACTCCCCAACAAAATGGAATTGTTGAAAGGAAAAATAGACATCTCCTAGAAGTTTCTCGGGCCTTTCTGTTTACACACAATGTACCACAAAACTACGGTGGGGATGCTATCCTAACTACTTGTTACTTTATCAACAGAATGCCATCCCGGGTGCATAATCATCAAACACCTTTGAATTGTTTTCTTCAAACTTATCCTCACACACTCTCCATTTCTACTTTACCCCTCAAAACCTTTGGTTGCATATCTTTTGTTTACATTCATGACCATGAGAGAACCAAACTTGACCCTAAAGCTCGACCATGTATTTTCTTAGGCTACTCACCCACACAAATAGGGTACAAGTGCTACTATCCCAAAATCAAAAAATATTGCACTTTAATGGATGTGACCTTTTTTGAAGACCAGTCTTTCTTTCCTAAAACTTTTCATCGGGGGGAGAACAATACTAATGATGTTATAAACAAATGAAGATGAGCTTTTTTGGGACACTACACTCTTAGGGGCTTCTCCACTTATTCTACCATCGGCAACACCTATTCCAGGTCATTCCTAAACTCATAATCATGTCCAGACCTCTTCACCTATTGTAACCATGAACCATGATTCAATGACAGGGGGAGACCCACAACCCCAATCACAACTTGAGCTATGGGTTTATTCAAGGTAAAACAATACTCAAGTCGCAGAAAGTCCTCATGAACTTGAACAAAACCATGAATCTGAACTGAATCCAGGTATTCCATCTTCTAACCCATACTTAATTTTGGGTAATGATGACCTTGATGTTCTAATAGCTATCAGGAAAGGTATTATATCATGTACCTAGCATCCAATCTCCAAGTTTGTGGTGTACAGTCACTTATCTCCTTCTGTCCAAGCTCTCGTAACAAATTTATCCAATGAAATACCAAGAGATAAAGTACCAGTGGCTGCAACTGGGTCTTTAATATTAAATACAAGTCAGATGGATCAATTGATCATTAAAAATCTAGATTGGTAGGTAAAGGTTATTCTCAAACCTATGGCATTGACTACGAGGAAACATTTGCACCGGTAACAAAGTTAAACACTGTACGAGTTCTTTTATCTTTGATAGCCAATTTAGACTGGAAACTCCAATAACTCGATCTTAAGTATGCATTTTAGAATAGAGAATAGGAAAAGAGAGTTTATATGGACTTAGCACTAGGATTTAATGAAGGAAAGACTCAAGGACAAGTCTGTAAATTATAAAAATCCCTGTATGGTTTGAAACAATCTCCACGAGCATGGTTTGGAAGATTTACTGAGGTGATTTGTCAACAAGGGTACAAACAAGCTCAATCTGATCACACATTGTTTTACAAACATAAAAGGGGTAAGACTACAATCCTTATTGTATATGTCGATGATATAATATTAATTGGAGATGATGTTAAGGATATGGAAAAGCTGAAAAATACCCTTACAGTTGAATTTGAAATTAAAGACCTTGGTACTTTGAGGTATTTTTTGGGGATGGAAGTGGCTCAAAACAGATCTAGAATTTCAATTTCTTAAAGAAAATATGTGCTAGACTTACTAAAAGAAACATGAATGTTGGTATGCCAGCCAACTAACACTTCTATAGACCCAAAATTAAAACTTGGAGAGCAATTGGAAGGTCTACCAGTTGATAAGGGTAGACATCAATGAATAGTTGGGAAACTCATTTATCTCTCCCACACTAGGCCTGATATTGCTTTCGCAATCATGTTATAAGCCAATTCATGCACTCTCCTAATGAACAACACATGGAAGCTGCATACCATATTTTGAGGTACCTTAAAGGAACCTCTGGAAGAGGATTATTCTTAGAAAGAATGAAGAAATAAGTGTGGAAGCCTTCACAGATGCTGACTAGGTAGCCTCTGTGATAGATAGGAGGTCAACCACTAGCTACTACACATTTGTTTGGGTCAATTGTGTAACTTGGAGGAGTAAGAAACAAACAATGGTGGCTATAAGTAGTACTGAAATAGAGTTCGGGATCTAACACAAGGAATTTGTGAACTCCTCTGGCCAAAACAATTACTTAAGGAGCTAAGTTGATGGAGAATGAGACCAAGAAGATCCACTATGATAACAAGGCAACTATTGCTATCTCTCACAATCTGGTTCACCATGACAAAACAAAACATGTGGAGGTTGATCGGCATTTCATAAAAGAAAAAGTTAAAGATGGAAGCATATTTGTTCTTTACATTCCCTCTCTCAACAAGTTGCTGATTTGTTGACTAAAGGGCTATTCAAACTAGTCTTTGAAAAGTTGATTGACAAGCTGGGTTTATTCAATGTGTACAACCAGCTTGAGAGGGAGTGTTGAGATATTTTCCTTATTTAACAGATAAGGAAATATGTAACCGTAAATAGGAGAATTATTAAAGGAAATATTTGAATTTGAATAGATTAGCCAGTTGTAAATAGTTGTAGATAGGATTGAATCTCCTTGATTCTCTCCATTTAGTTAGTTGATTTATTTCCCTGTTTGTAGGATTGTTGTAAATGCTAGCCTATTTATATCTTTACATTCTTTGTAAAGAATTATCAAGGAAATATACAAAATTTCCTCATCTCTCTCTCTCTGACTGGTAAATCTCTTTGTCTCATACCTAGTTTCAGTTTTCTTAGTTTTTATTAAATGAACTTCCACTCACATAGTAGATCTTGCATATTCACCTAGCTATCTCTTTTTTTTTTTTAGATTTCATATTAAGCCCAATAGCAATCGATACTATCATGACTTGCCATTTGGATCGGCAAAGCAATTCTAGAAGCAAGGTTAGATACACTTGAATGTTATCTTGCAATCACTAGTATTTGCATCAGTTTGCAGTGTTTTAAATTTGGAATTTTGTTTTTTAAGATTGATGGAGTTGAGCTCCCTTATGACTTCTGAAACTCTGACTGTAAATGGGGAAAGGTCCTATTTCAAGAGACATTGTCAAATTTTTGACAAAAATAAAGATTTTATAGTTACTATATTTGCATGAGTCTGTTTTGAGGCTTTACGTGTGTAGATAATGTCCTTATACTCTATGCTGGTCGCACCTTGAATTTAGGGTGTGACTCTTAAATCAAATTTGATTAACTCTTTAGGCTTCGATTTTGGAATCATTTGTCATAGAAAAATGCGAGCATAATTAGATCCGATACTATCTAAATGTGTAACCACAAAAGAGCTAAGAAGATTAAACCAACTATTAGTAGCATGGAATCCATCTAAAGTTTTTGGAATATTACCACTTTCATACCATTTCTTGTTCCATGTGTACATACTCCATGCTTTCTATGGGAAATTCTGGCAACCCACATTCATTAGCCAATTTCAATAACCCCTAATTTGGAATGAATTGAGCACCACCATACTTTTCAGAATCATGCAAAATATCATTGAAACACCACCTACTAAAATTGGCACACCATAAGAGTTAATCATGTGTTGGAGTTATTCCAATTGTGTTTCATGGATTTGGGCTTCATAATGCATGTGTAAACCAAAGAAGTGACATGTGACATCCAAGCTATGAATTTTCCCAACCTAATGCATAAAGAAGCTGTTTGTCTCCAGTATTTGAAAATCAAACTTACTCTTCCACACATAACATAGCTAATCCACTTGTAGTGCCAATAGGATCCACCACTGAAAAATTAACATAAGCACTACTGCTTAGAAATTTTAGTAACTTTTGTACCATTTTTTTTTTGTTTCCATGAAAAATATTACATATGGGGAATCAGATTTCAATATCGCTTTTAGGTGACGAATAGTTAGGGTATTTCTCATACCCTGACAATTCCAACACAATACTTTCATTGATCACTTTAAGGTATAAAATTGCTAGCTAACCCCACCATATTAGCATCAAGATCCTCCTTCTGAGTACATAATTTTTTCCTCGCATTTTCTTCTATGATTTCCAACATTATTTTACTTGGGAGCTTCACCACTTCCTCCCCCTTTTCTCCTACTTGCAGTGGAGTTAACTTGATTGGACTATGTAGATGTGGCACCTGGGGCTTTCGTCTTGCAATCTTTTTTGGGTTAACTCTACCTTTAATTCGTGCTTAGCAACCATATTTAATGATTGTATTGCGTTAGCTAAAGGATAATTTTCTTTATTAGCATGGTTATCTTTAAAAGCTTTAGCACCTCCTCCTTCATTGATGTGTATGGGGTGTAGGATATAATAATTAAGCCCTATGTAATGATGATACAAGCATAGATTTAAAAAAAAATTAAAATCACAACTTGCTTATAGAAAAAGCAGTGGAAGAAATCACATAAAGCATACATACACAACTATCAAAATTAAGTGGGAATAATGCATACCTCTTGAAGTCTCTAAGTATTGAGATTACTTCCCAACCAACGCACTTGACACCTATTCTTTGAGAATTTAAACCTAGGTAGCCTACGGTGAAATAGGTTAGTAGAAGAAAATAAGAAGAAATGAAATGATAGCTTTCAGTAATTTAATTAGAAATATTTTCCTTTGCTTCTTGACAATATAGCATGAAGACTCCTCTCTAGCACTCAAAATAAAACTCACTTTTCCTCAAGTGTTTCCCTCTCTTAAACTCACGGCCACTTTCTCTCTTTTTGTGTGTCACTCAAACCTCACGACCACTCTTTGAAAATTGCTCATCCAATTGTTACGAAATACTAGGGAGGGGCTAGGTTAACTATATATATTAACCTAACCCTAGGTGTTTCACACCAATTAGGATGCTAATAGATAATATGTTATCTAATGTAATATATCAATTAATAATCTCATTATCAATATGGTATTACATTATTTTATTTAACAATTAAATAAAATAACTTATAGATAGTTTATTATCAAAATGTTATATCAAAGAATAACCTCATTATTAATTTGATATTACAATGTTTTCTTTAGCAATTAAATAAAACAACTTGGAGCTTTCTAATTGGTTAATTATTAATGTGCTTGGGATTAAAATTCTAATAATAAAATTTTATCTACAATAACCTTTTTAGACCACTTAGTCTTTTAGTGCATTTAGGAGTCCTTAGGAAATAAAACTCTTTATAATTCCTATCCTATCACTTGGACTTTTAACTACTTAGGATAATTAAGTTTGAACAATTCAAACTCTATCACTATAGTAGATTGGCCGAAAATCCCATAGTATAGTGAAATATTTTATTTCGCATCAATTACTTAAGGATAATTAAATTTCATTAAAACAAAATTAATTCCTTTATAGTGGCTGAAAATCATATTGGGATAATTAGATGTTATTTTATTTTCTCTAACTACTTCGAATTAATTAATTTGAACAATTCAAATTTTATTTCCTAAGTAGCCTAACTGAAAAATACTTTAAGGATAATGGTTGTTTAAATTGAAACAACATTTGTCACAATTAAAACATTCATTTATCTTGAAAATCTCTTGTCTAATTAAAACAACTTTTGTCTTAATTAAGACAAGTAATGTAAAATTTATTTTTGTCTTGTTAGGGACAAAAATGTTTCTTACATTATCAAGCACATTTAGGATAACCTTTGTCAAATAATGTTTGTCTAAAAATGAGACAACTTTTGCCTCTTTTATGACATACAAAAAATATTAAGATAACTTTTGTCTTAACATAAGATAATTACTAAAATAGTAAGTGCTATCATTAAATCTCGTCAAAATTATTCTTCTAGCCTTAATTGAATTGAATTCTACAAAGTTAAATAGGGAATCTATTTGGACATAGGCAGGAGTGGAGGGTAGTTCATCCTTGGGAGGGCTGTAACCTCCTTAAGAGTTTTGAAATTTTTTTAATATAATGTAATATTTAGTATTTAAAAATAAAAATATTGTAATTTAGTCTCCCCAAATAAAAAAAAAATTATTTTAAAGATGATTTTATTAATGTCCTGTACATCTTATAGACACAAGAATTCTACAAAGTTAAATAGGGAATCCGTTTGGACATAGGCAGGAGTGGAGGGTAGTTCATCCTTGGGAGGGCTATAACCTCCTTAAAAGTTTTGAAATTTTTTTAATATAATGTAATATTTAGTATTTAAAAGTAAAAATATTGTAATTTAGTCTCCCCATATAAAAAAATTATTTTAAAGATGATTTTATTAATGTCCTGTACATCTTATAGACACAAGGTTTGTCTGCATTTTGCTGGAATCCATAAGACTTGACAGCTCCTTCAAATCTTATATTCCAACACCTGGATGATTGCTTAAGTCTATAAATGGACTTATGCAATTTACAGACTTTATGCTCTTGGCCCTTTTCAATGAATCTGTATGGTTGAGCCATATAAATGTGCTCTTTAAGATCCCCATTAAAAAATGTGGTCTTGACATCTATCTGCAATTTTTCATAATCGAGATATGCAGCAATGGATAATAGAATATTGATGGATTTAAGCATAGCGACCTACGAGAAGGTTTCTTCATAGTCGATACCTTCTCTCTGGGTGTAACTCTTAGGCACTTACCTACTTCAAGAATAACTTTACTACGAGGTTTGTGATTTCTCACAAAATCCTCCTATAAAAACATTGCATTTGTGCTAACAAACACTTTTTTATCAAGGATGCTGTAGAAGCAATACCCCCTTGTACCCCCAAGATATCCTACAAACAAACATACTTTTGTCTTTGGTTCCATCTTAGTGGACTTAGGCATATATACATGTGCCGGACACCCCCAAGTTGGCAGATGATATAAAGATGATTTACGTCTAGTCCACAATTTCCTTGGTATCTTAGGTACAACCTTTGATGGAGCAAAGTTCAATAAGTAAGTTGCTGTTTGTTTACAATTGTTGGGAATAGATTGTCTTAGAAATTAAGCAAGTTGTATTCCCCAATTTTGTGTAAATATTTTTAATATTAATAAATAACGAGTTTATTTATGTAAGCTTTGTTTTATAGCTATTAAGATTCTTGGATTCTAATAAACAAAAGGTACATTTGCATAAGGGTTACGCAAAATGAGATATGTATCTTTGGATGAATCTAAAATATTATTCACAGTCACTGAGTATAGCTGGTTACTCTATTTAATAAAGATTATAGTGTTCAGATTACCTCCATAGAAATAATGAGATTATTTTCTAAGGGAATGATGAATCTCAAATGGTTGAAGTAGTATAGTTCAGGTAATGACACTATTAAATGAATTGAAATCAAGTGAGATATAAAGTTCAAGTAAATGTCGTTGCTTTGAGCTTGAATTCACACACACATTACATCTACTTATGGCAGAACCAAAATCTTGATGACTTATGAACTTGTATTCATGACGGTTATGATATTTGATATATTATAGATACGACCATTGTGTGACAGTAATTAAGACTTTGTATGTTGAGATTATAGTGGGAGTGAACATCTGGGAACATAAATCTAAGAAATGGAGTTCGCAGCATTACGTCATTTCTGGTGATTTTAGGAAGACAAGTGACATATATGGGCCCAGTGAAATAATGAATTAGCTACTCATCATGTCAAGATAATTTTAGAAAAGTTCTAAAAGATTATCTGGTCACTGATTGGATGGATAAAACGATAATTTTACCTTGTGTCAATGGATGATTACAAGGGTTCACAAACACTAGGTTTATAAATTAGACAATTCTCATAATTTTAGGAAGTATCAAGAGTGCAATCACAAGTATTTGATAAAATGATTTCATGATTAATAAAATTAGATTATCTTAATGAGATTAAAATAATCCTAAATTTATTGGAGCTTGAAATTTCTTTGTCCAAATAGATTCCCCACCTAGCTTTGGATAATTCAATCCAAATTAAGTTGGAATAAATATAAGATGAAGTTAATTGATAGCATTTCAACTAATATCTTAATTAAGACAAGAGTTGTCTTAATTTAGACAAAGAGTTATTTTGGGATAAATGTTGTTCGAAGCATGCTTAACAACGTGAGAAACATTTTTGTTACTAAAGAGACAAAAATAATTTTCACATTAGTTGTCTAATTTAAACAAGTATTGTTTTAATTAGACATTAGAATTTTAAGACAAATGTTTGTCTTAATTAAGAGAAGTAATGTCTCAATTTGGATAATATTTATCTTAGTAATTAATTTTGATTTTACTACTTTAAATTAATATTTGAATTGTTCAAACATTTAATTTGAAGAAGTTGAAGAAAATTAAATAAAATCCTTCTTTAATTAGGAATTTCAGTCAAGGCATGGTTTAGGATAAAAATTTGATTAAGTTAAATTAAATTAATCCTAATTACCTAAAGTTTGAATTGTTCAAACTTGAATAAATTAAATCATCTCTCTATAGGATAGAGAGATGGACGGCCATATAGGGAAGAGAAAGGCTTGAAATATTAAAATTAAAATTTTTTCTAATTATCCTAATTATCTAAGTGAATAAAAAGGGTTAGAAATTAAAATATTTTTAATTTCTTAAGTAACATACATTCACTAGAAAACTAAGTCAAAGGGATTTAATTAAATGAAATTCATTTATTTGAATTTTAATTCTAGCATGACCAATTAAAAAGTCACACGTTTTATTTAATTGTTAAATAAAATATGTTATTATCAAAATTAATAATATGATTATTAATTGATATAACGTTAGATAATATGATTATCTAATTCCCCCTAGTAGGCATGTGGATCCCTAATAACCTAACCCTAATAACCTAATTATTAGGGATTGATTTTTGAATACACTCATGTGACCTAGGTTAGGTGATTATATATATCATTAACCCTTTTTCCTTCACCTAGCCGTCCAAGCTTATCAAGAAAGGGGAGAGCCCTTGTGGCCGTCACATTGAAAAGAAAAATAGCTTGAGAGTATCGTAAGGTTTTGAAAGAAAAACACAAGGGAAAAGTGAATTCTTTTTTAGTGTCATTACAGAGGTCTTCATGCCATACTAGGAGGAACAAAGCGGAAGGCTTTCTAATTTAATTTTGAAAGCTATCAATTATTTTTTTTCATCTTTTGTTTTGTTCCAATTACTAAACATATTCACCATAGGTTCCGTGGATTGGTATTTCCCAAAAAATAGGCAGTTAGTGTGCTTGGTTGGAAAGTGTATTACAAGATTAAAGTGACATCAAGAGGTTCCGTAGATTGGTACTTTCCAAAGAATAGGCATTCAGTGCGTTTGGTTGAAAAGTGTATTACAAGATTAAAGTGACTACAAAAGGTATGTAAAATTCCTATATATTTTACTTCTCTCTCTAGCTGTGAGTTGTTTACTTGGTGTTTTGTTTCTACCTGTTTTCTAACTTAAATATTTTAAAAATTTTAAAATCCACGTGTGTACCGTAAACACCCTAGGATAAACACTAGATCCAACAACAATATCTCCAGAATGATTCTAGAATATCAACATAGAACATCATGGATCTCACAATTTCTAAAAGAGTCATATTTTGTCTTTCAGCAATCTCATTTTGTTGAGGAGTTTTGGGTGCTGATAAATTGAAAATGATTCCATTATAAACTAGATACTGCCAAAACTCATTCGACAAGTACTCACCACCTCAATTTGATCGAAGCTGTTTCAATGGTCTGCCTCGCTAGCTATTTTTCAGCTTCGGCCTTGGAATTCTTTGAACTTTTCAAATAAATCACTCTTGTTGTGCATTAAATACAAAACACCATATCGTGAGTAATTGAAAGGTTATGAAGTAGACATAACCTCCTCTAGATTGTATGTTCATTGGTCCACAAATATCCATGTGTACCTGGACCAAGTCTAAAACATTCTACATCTTGTTACCTTTTGCTTTAAAAGATGCCCTGAATACAAGATTCACAAACCAGCAAAGAACATTCAACCATTTCTGGTAGAGTACCTTTGTTTACTAATATGCTAAGTTTGTTTTGATTATATGTCCTACACGCAGCTGCGATAGATAACTCTTAACTAAGCTAGAATTTTTGACACTTTTAGATTTAGGTGCGTTTGCAGCTCAATTTATTGGTTCTAGATGATATAAATTATTCCTAGTTATTCTAGAGTAAATAAAACTTCCATTTATTGAAATGGTAATCCCATCACCAAAAGAAACAGAATTTCGAAAATTAACTAACCAAAAGAGAAATTAAATTTGTGCAAATTCCGGAGAATATAATAAATGTTATCTAAAACTACAGACTTATTATTCAAAAATTGCAAAGTAATGACTCACACTGCTCGAGTTGAGTCAAGAGTGCCATTTGCAAAGTAAGGACTTATTATTCTTTAGTTTTACTAAATTTTTAAATAGACCCCTATAAGCTAAATCCTAATCACAAATTCTATACCCTAAACCCTAAATTATAAACTCTGAACTAAATGATAAACCATAAACCTTAAATTCTAAACCCTAAAACTTAAATCATAATCCTTAAACCCTAAATTATAAACCGTGAATTAAACCCTAGGTTTAGAATTTATGGTTTATGGTTTAAGTTTTATGAATTAGGGATTAGAATTTATCATCAGGGACCTATTTGAAACTTCCATGAAACTATAAAGGTCAGATTGAATATATGTGTGCTAATATGAAAAGTGAGTATCTAGCACGTATGCGCACTATATGCCACATCATCACGAGAAAATGGTGCATAAATGAATCACTAATAGTAGGGACCCAATTGAAAAAATGAAAATTATAGGAACCCACTTATAAACTTTTAAAATGTAAGGATCTATTTAAAAATTTTTCAAAAACTATAAACCTAAATAATTTAACCTTTATCTTTTTTACATGATAACAAAAAATATTAAATCTAATATCTTTTGTAAACAATTTAAATCCTTTATGGAATTATTACTTCATTCCATGTTTTATAGTTTAATACTTAGTTTTATTATCTCTTGAAGTTAAGTAAAATATTTTAGCCTCTTTTTAATTTCTTTTATCTTATATATAAATTTCTTGTATTTTTAAAACATACACAAGCTTTCTTTACAATATTTTTTTGGTACAAGTAATAACACAAAAATTTAAATCTAACATTTTTTATAAATTATTCGGCTCTCTCATTACTAGGCCACATCTAATGGCTTAACTTGCCCTACATTTTAAAAATATGCTTTACATAACTTCAGTTGTGTTTCTTCAAAAAAAACAAAAATTTGTTAAAGGCATAAGTTAGTCTATCACATCATGTATAAAAATTTATTTAATTTCAGATATCTTTCTTGAATATAAATATATATATATATATATATATATATATATATATTAATTTGTTTTAATTATAATAATTAATTCTTTCATTTATAATATTCAATTAACAGTAAGGGTACATATTTTAAGAATAAAATACTCATACCTCTCTTTATTTAAGGGTATCATTGAGTTTTATTATACATAGCAAAAAATTTATCTTTGACTAATTCATATTTTTAATAAAGAATTAAGAAATTTTCAAAATTAAAGGTATGTATTGTATATTTTAAATATGTAAGGGACTATTTTAAAAATAAAAAAATGTGTGAGATTTAAAAGATTGAAAAATATTAAAATATTTTAGTCATTGAAATTTATATGGAGCAGCACATCTTTTTATTCAATGTACATTCCACTTCCATAAACTCAATTTAGTTCATGCGATAGATATAAACTCCATTTTATTCATCCATTAGACTTGAATAGGTATTGGGTTAAAGACACAAGGAAAAGACTTGATCAGGTCACATACTCCATCTTGAGAATTTCCTGATTTCCCTCATCTTATTCAATATTCATATAATAGACTTGAATGACTTAAAACACCTTTTTTTTATCAACAGGTAAAAAGAAAACCTTGATTGCGTCACAAATACCATCAACCCATCATATTTGGAAATGGATTCCATGAGGCACATGACGCCGTTATGTTCAATGAGAGTCGTTGGATGGCACGTGGACAAGCATGACAGGGGTTGAAAACTGTCGAATGCAACATAATTCTCTTATGTATATGAGGAGATCCAGATTCATCATATTAATTCTTTCAATATACTTGAACGACTCACGTTCAGTGTCTTTTCTCTTTTGATGGAAGAGAAACATTATACTTTAATAATTATGGAAGTGTGCATACCAACCCATGATATCCATCCAACTTAACCTATGAAGCAAAAAGCGATTCAACTTGTTCTACGTTCATATGAAAATTGTTATTTGTATACTATTTTTTTATATATTTTTATTTTTAACATTGATATATTATAAAATAATAATGATAATAAATGATAAATAAAAATAATAAATACGAAAAAATGTGTAAGTATTATAACCCCGTATAAAAGAACAAATAATACTAAAAAATTCTTAAGAAAACATGGATAGAAAAACTTTCCCAAGGGAGAGAAAAGATAATAATTTTGTCATGGAACGTTCTTATTGGATATAAAATTATTGAAATATTGGTAATATATATTATTAATTTGATATATATTTATATATATTTTAATAATTTATAATTTTGTTATTATTAACAAATAGTATATATTATTCTTAATATATAAATGAAAATGTTTATATTTTAAAAATAATTTAACTTTGTCATTAATATTTTATCTTCTAATTTTGTATTTAAAGAATGTTGTCTTTCTATATTTTAAAAAATTTTAATTAAGTTCGTTTGTTATATTTTTATTCATTACAAATAAAAAATGATAAATTTGTAACTAATTAACATACATCAATGTTTTGTTGTTTATCTGAAGTAATATTTAATAAAATATCAAGTAAAATTATATTGAAAAGTATACAAAATGGAAAAGAGAATATAAAATCACATATATCTATTTCTTATAATGATTTATCAAAAAATCATTTTATATGAATAATAATAAAATTAGGTATATTAATTAATTACAACATCCTCATTTTATATAAATAAGAATATGATAGTGGAAATAAATTCTAACTTTATAAAATATAAAAATTTTAAATTAAAAATTGAGATACTAAATTAAGATTTTTGTAATATTAAAAAAAATTTAATGGGGGCAAGGAGAAATAAGAGAGGCAGACACGGGAGTGCCTTCGTGTTGCCATCTCTAATTCCATAAGCCTAAACATGATAATTGATAAGTCTTAATTTGCAACAAGACATGGCTAGCAATCACAATTTTGTTTATGACTCTCTTTGTTTATTTTTATGGAAGCCATATAAAATATACCATTATAGCACTACTGTGAAATTTTAAAAGTTTTTCCTTAGTTATTTGATATAGTGATATTTTATATTTTTTGATATTTTAAATTATAATATTTAAAACTTTTACATTTCATATGAAAAGAAAATTATTATTATTATAATTATATGTAAATTAGTATTTTATAAAAGTTAATAAAATTAAAAATATTAAGAAATGAGATTGTCATAATTTTTTAATGATAAGGTACCAACTAAAATGGTATCATATTATAGAGTAAATTGGTGTTTTAGTCATTTAAATCTACATTTTCTTGTAAAATAATCTCTCACTTTTAAAATATCCCAAAATCCTCCTCCATCTTTACTCCGGTAATCAAAATAGCCCATCCATTAATTTTCTTAACAAAAATGCTGATGTGAAAGAGAAAGAGGCAGAAAAACGTACAATTTGCTTCAGTATTTTTGTTATGTAAATTATTTTGACAACAGAGGTAAAAAATAAAAAATTATTTTGAGACATATTAAAAGTGAAGGATAATTTTAAATATATATATATATATTTAAAAAATTAAAACGTTAATTTACTCTAAATATTAGACATCTTAAATATTTTCTAATATTTAAGATATGAGATGTCTTTCATCTCTTCAAATTAAAAATTATACAAATCCCTATACCTATTCTTCTTTGATGTGCAGAACAAGATATGTCTATAAAACCTAATAATATAGGATATTTGATATACATAATAGACTTAACTTTATAAATTTAATACTTTTTATAGATTGCAATAGAATGGATTTAATATTTTTTTATATAAAAACATTTTGATGCAAATACTTTAATTTTTATTTTATACCATGCATCAATAAATACAAGAGAATATTATCTTTTACAAACCAATATGCTATGGGTTGATGTGACAAACATTATAGTATACAAGTTTAATTATATGATATGATCCAAAGAAATATTTTTCAAAAAAAAATTAACTCTCACAAATTTTTTCATAGAAGAGTTTTTAACCAATCACCATCATTCATCTCATTCCACTTATATAATCTCAGTTAAAAAAAAAATCTTTTATAAGATTTATTGGAGATAAATTTTGTGAAAGGATCCTTTGTTATCTAATACTACTTATGAGAAAATTTATCATATACAGCCCATTAAGTAGGGAGTGTGTAATTTCACTAAGAATATTATAGTGATGAGAAGCGTGAATGTCAAATAAAAAATATCAAGTTGATTCTTACACGTTGTTATGTTATATAATTAATTAATTAATTGCGAAATGTAAACGAAATAACAAATGGGTATTTAACGATATGCTGATCCCTTAGCCTACCTCCCAAGAAAATATCAACGTTTTTCGATTTCTGGAAAAGAAGGAACCAACCAACAACGACTCAAGTAAAAGGCAATTCAAAACGAAGAGGGAGTTCTCATAACCATATTTAAAGTACTGGGGAAGGTTTTCAATCACAGGCTGACAAATTCAATCTAGCAAGTCAAATTTGACCTCTATTTAACTAGTTCTGTTCGTATAAAAGGGTTTCTGATCATAAATTGCTTCATCTTTTTCTCTTTTCTACATAAATTTATAGCAACGCTTCTGGTAGAGAAATCCATTTAGGGTATAAAGTGGAAACATGGGTCTGCTTGGGAAAATCTTCACTGCAAAATTCAAAAGCATAACAAAACTTGCTGTTTCTAGGATCGCTATCTTAAAGAAACATCGCCAAGTTAGAGGCTCCTAGCCCCGGTCTGTTGGTTCTGAACTCTTGAACCTCGGCTACCATTACCGTCCTCTCCTTCGAGTAAACACTGTCCCTTCTTCTCTCACAATTTCACTCTCTTTCTCTTGTAAGCAGACATTGAATTTATGTTCTACTTACCAACAGGTGGAGCAATTGATAATAGAGCAAAACATGCTGGATGTGCTTGTTATGATAGAAAATTACTGCAACTTCCTTAGAGAAAGAGCTGAACTTCTTGAAAAGAACAAGTTAGTTTTCTCATCTCCTTACCCCTATGGTACCAAACTGAAGGTGGTGAGAGATTATTGCATGATATGTACTTTACTATCTTAATTTACTTATGTAGACAATTTCAAATATTTAACTAGGGAGTGTTCTGAAGAGCTCAAGGAAGCAATATCAAGGCTTATGATCTTTGCATCCTTACGATGTGGAGAATTTCCGGAACTGCACAAGATACGGGAGATTTTTACGTCAGAATATGGGAAAGAATTTGCAGCTCATGCTGTGGAGTTGCACAAGAATAATGGAGTTAACTCCAAGGTACTGATTGGATATTCTGAGACCATATACAAGAGAATCATCATATTATTCGGATAACTTTGTCTTTGGTTTTTTTAGATGACACAAAAGCTTTCAGCAAGATGCAGTGGCAGATCTTGAATAAAAACATTGGGGGGGGGGGGGGGTACTTGAAAAAAATGTATCATATATTAAAATATATATTTTACAAAAATTAAATATTCTCTTGCATAAGATAAAATATATACTAATCTTAATTTGTTGTAAATGTCATGTCAATTATAAAAAGATAAAAATATACCACGGAATCCAAAAATATAGTTTATTGCATCATATATTAAAATATTAAAATTTATAAATGAAATAGCACAATTAATTAAACATAATGATAAATGAAATAACAAAAAATTACCTCCAATTAAAATGATGCTCTCATATCTTTTAATGACTTGAAATCATTAATAATAGATTCAGAAGTAAAACTTGCAGCTATTTCTCTTTCAATATAAATCACTATACTATCTGCAAGAAAATCATCTTCCATCCTATTACGCAACCTTGTCTTGATTATTTTCATTGCTGAAAAGGAGCATTCTGTTATAGCTGTACTAACTGGAAGAGTCAAGATGAG
The DNA here is from genome assembly GCA_034509205.1 of Ceratonia siliqua. Lineage (NCBI taxonomy): Eukaryota > Viridiplantae > Streptophyta > Magnoliopsida > Fabales > Fabaceae > Ceratonia > Ceratonia siliqua. The sequence continues at coordinate 49,267 of JASKGM010075421.1, forward strand.
ACGTATCAATCGATCAATCAAGTAATATACCTTGACTTTCTCTGTTTTTACCAAGGCACAACACAGTTCAGGTATAGATGATAGATTCTTCAAATCTGGATGATTGGAAGTATCAATAATAAAATGCTGAAGTTGAGATTTCAAAATCATCTTCTCTTGCTCAGTGAAATCACCAGGATAGTATTTTTCCACAAGAGTGCAAATATTATCAATGTTAAATGCTTTATAAGCATCTTTAGGAACTAAATGAGAGCTAAGTGTCAAAAGCTCCAATGCTTTGTCACTAAACCTATTATT